>CAUYON010042573.1:0-26611 GCA_963573935.1 Arctocebus calabarensis
GGAATAGTAGATGTCAGAGATAAAAGTGGAGTCCTTAAAAAAAATCTTATTTTATAACAGTGAAATTGCTTTCTCTTTTGTCTTGTGTTTTGAGGTGAAATTTAAGTTTTTGTGTGAGTAGTACTATTATACCTATCTTGAGTGTCTTGCTTATACTGTATCACATCAGACCTTTGTTTAATTCTTAATAAACTGTTCACTTGTGTAAAAAAAAAAAAGAAAAGAAAAAGAAAGCTGTGAGGTATTTGGTTTGGGAGAATCACAGATTATGAAATTCATTTCTAATTACACATGGGTATACTGCAGTATCATAAGTAAGAAAATAAAAAAGTTCATTCTTCTTCTATAAGAACACATTCCTTAGTAAGTTTTATAAGAAAGAACTTTTCTAAACAGCAGTATCATAAACCAAAATACTAATTTTAGGGAATTTACTAAAAATCTCTATTTTAAAAATGAGAAAATCTGAGTGCAGAAAGGCTTCATGACTTGCTCAAGGTCACACAACCAATGAGCGGCAGAACCAAGACTCTGTCTCCTGATTCAGTGACATTTTCAAACATCTGAAAAGAAAGGTAGCCTTGGAAAGATGACATTTGAATAAGCAAGCAAACAACCGAGCTTCAGCACAGTTCAAATATTCAGAGGTAAGTGGCATTATGTAATCACACACATTCAAATGTCCTTTATAATTTTCAAATCACTTTTTTCTCAAGGACAAATCTTCATGAGATTGGTCCCACTTTTAAATTAAAGAAAAAAGAGTGAATGAAAGAAGAAAAAAATTAATTACAATCATGCTACTGAACAGAATAATCCTATGCAAATCAACAAATATTCTTAGAAAATTATTTTCACTGTGTTTAATAAAACATTTGGGAAAAGAGGCAGTGGTGAACTATTACTGCTTAAATACTGAATATATTCAAGGCAATATTTCACATTTGAAGTGTACAGCTTGCGGCTGGAGGTCATACATATGCCCAGACTTGATCTCACCCAACCTTCTGTGTGGCTGTTTCTAAAGCGGAGGTGATAAAAACTTTTGCTGGATGATGACCCAATGGTTATACGCACAAAGGGTTGTCTCTTTGGAACTACTGATGTTGGTGACAGATGGTAGGTCTCGTAAAGAGGAAATGACGGGCAGTAATTACCTGGGCATGTACAGGACTCTCTCCGCCACCACAAAGCCCACCCTGAAGAAGAGATTGCTGGCTGGGATGAACGGGAACACCAGAAACAGCAAGCCCAAGAGGACCTCGTTGTGCTCCAGTCTCTGCAACATACAAGAGTGAAGGGCAAATTAATTTTTGTTCACTTCCCCACCTCAGGTCGCATTTACCCATCTTTTCATTTTCAAGTTCTCAATAGTGGAATGAATACATTAGACCAATATAAACATTTTGCCTAGTGTGCCGAATTTAACAGAGAAAGCCCACAGGCTGACTTCATGGCACATGACGACACTCACGTGGCACACACTCGCCACCAGAAAAATAAGAAATCAGCACAAGATGGTCCAAGACGATCAGTGACCACTACCCCCTGTTCTGGGCTGGCCCTACGGCAACCCTACTTTTGTATTCTGGAAACTTTCAGAATCCTTGTCTTCCCAAACACCTCATTTCCAGGGAGCAAAGCAATTGGATAAAGTCAACCACAGGAAGGTAGAATTTAATTACTATCTTCCCTGAAATAAATAAAACGCATTTTTTAAAAAAAGTTTGCCAGGGTGGTACCTGTGGCTGAAAGGAGTAAAGTGCCGGCCCCATATGCCAGAGGTGGCAGGTTCAAACCCAGCCCTGACCAAAAACCACAAAAAAAAAAAAAAGTTTGCCAGAACAAGTTATTTATTATTTAATAAAAAAATTAAATGCTGGGTGGCACCTGTGGCTCAAAGGAGTAGGGCACTCACCCCATATGCTGGAATTGGTGGGTTCAAACCCAGCCCCAGCCAGAAATTGCAAAAAAAAAAAAAAAAAAAGATAAAAAACATGAAATGCTAATGATGAAATTTGGGACACAAATAAAGGTGGCAGTCACTTGAACTGAAGAGTATCAGGAAGCAGGTATTTATTCAATACTTTTTTTGGAATAAAAAATCATTACAATAATTCATTAAATTGACAAGAAACCTTATTCTGATATCGTATATATTAATTTGTAGATATTTTTCTCTCACTTACAATTAACAGAAAAAAACTCCTGCTTACTACTAATAATATGTTGTAATGAGCATTCTAAAACATAGTTTGTATTTCCTTGTGTATATATGGTACAGCCACATTTGAAGAAAGTTCTATTTAAAACAGACTTTATCAGAGATATTTGTACCAGAATAGTTATTGCAGCCCAATTCATAATTGCTAAGTCATGGAAGATTCCCAAGTGCCCATCGATCCACAAATGGGTTAAGAAACTGTGGTATATGTACACCATGGAATATTATGCAGCCTTAAAGAAAGATGGAGACTTTACCTCTTTCACGTTTACATGGAACATATTCTTCTTAGCAAAGTGTATTAAGAATGCAAGAAAAAGTATCCAATGTACTCAGCCCTACTATGAAAACAATTTATAGATTTAATATGAAAGCTATAACCAATTATAGCCCAAGAAGAAGGGGAAAGGGGAAAGGGAGGGGAGGGGAGTGGAGAGGTGAGGATGGGTGGAGGGCGGGTATTCGATGGGACCACACCTACTGTGCATCTTACAAGGGTACATGTGAAATTTACTAAGTGTAGAATATAAATGTCTTAACACAATAACTGAGAAAATGCCGTGAAGGCTATATTAACCAGTTTGATGAAAATATTTCAAATTGTATCTAAAACCAGCACATTACCCCATGATTGCATTAATGTTCACAGGATTTAATTTAAAAAAAAATAAATAAATAAAACAGACTTTATTGGCGATGCCTGTGGCTCAGTGGTTAGGGCGCCGACCCCATATATCTCCCAAGGGTGGCAGATTCAAACCTGGCCCCTGGCCAAATTGCAACAAACAATAGCTGGGTGTTTTGGCAGGCGCCTGTAGTCCCAAGCTACTTGGGAGGCTGAGGCAGGAGAACTGCCTAAGCCCAAGAGCTGGAGGTTGCTGTGAGCTGTGATGCCATTGCACTCTACCAAGGGTGATAAAGTGAGACTCTGTCTCAAAAAAAAAAAAACACCAAAAAACAGACTTTATCATATTAGATAATATTTTAAGTTTAAGAAGAAAATTAAGTAGTGCTTTCCACATTACAATTTGTACTGTTTCCTGTAAACATTTGAAATAGTCTACTACTTTTAATAATTAGAAAGGAATAAATATCAGAATTTCACAAATATAAATAAAACTCTCCAGTAGAAGCTACAAATGCTTTAAATAGACAAAGTAAAAGATTTTAAATATTTTAGGATATTAGTCACCAGAATGTTATTAAAAACCCTGTTTTACTAACTATTTAGATTAATAAAATTTCTGAGAGAAATTCCATATGACTTGGACAGTTTCCATTAAGTAACTAATGGTCCTATAAGTAATGATCTCATTTTAGGAAACATATCCTCTACCATTAAAAGAAGAATGAAAAACATAGGTAACATAACTCAAGTTATGCCCTGAACTCAAGTGGATACCTGAGCATGTTACATTTCTATGATTGAATAAAACTGACCCAAAAAAGTTTTTAAAAGGAGCAGATTCATTTTATTTAAAAACTGCAAGCTAAGTCTGTAATTTTGATTGTACTTCGCATATTACAAAGCACACTTCACTTTTAGAACTTCAAGTACATAATTAAAAATACATAAAAAAGACAACCTCTTCACGAGAATCCTGTTATGTCAAAATCAAGTACTTCCTGCTGATATTGAAAATAAACCCAGGCTCGGCGCCTGTGGCTCAATGGGCTAAGGCGCCAGCCATGTACACCTGAGCTGGCGGGTTCGAATCCAGCCGGGGCCCGCCAAACAACGACGGCTACAACCGAAAAAGGCCGGGCGTTGTGGCGGGCGCCTGTTGTCCCAGCTACTTGGGAGGCAGAGGCAGGAGACTCACTTGAGCCCAGGAATTGGGAGGTTGCTGTGAGCTGTGATGCCACAGCACTCTATCCAGGGTGACAGCTTGAGGCTCTGTCTCAAAAAAAGAAAAGAAAATAAACCCAGAAGTGTGAGTGACTTGCCATACATTCCTCAGTAACTCTGGGCCTATCATGGAGCAGCAGGCAGATGTTTTCTTTACACAGGTGCATTTTTAGCTTTTAGAGATAGTTGGTTACTTCTTCTGACTCTTCAAAAGCTGAAGTATTTTTATGCAAGCATTCGTGTGTACCCCCCTTTTTAGAAAGAGATTTCTAAAAAGAATGCAATACAGCCTATTCATTCCTCCTAAGAATTCAGAGTGTAGGTATAAACATCGCTCCCATCAGGCCGTCATCCATCCCTGGACAGTGCTCCCTGGTTATTAGAGAATGGCCCTCTTGGGGATCTAAGAAAGGCATTCCTAGTATCACATCCCCAAATCATACCTTCTGTCCGATCCAAGATTCCTCCCTGAGTGTGTGTGTGAGAGAGAGAGACGGGGGTGTCCCTGACTCTACAGAGCCCCGAGTGTCAAGCAGCCACCAGGTTGAGAGGCACCCTCATCCTTGAGGCGGTTGTCAGGTGCGAGCTCATGCTACCCTCCCTGCCTCCTCCTCACTCACAAAACCCCTGCAGCGGGCGGGATCCCCAGGGTGACCCCCAATGCTGGGAACACTGAGCAAGGGGAAGGTCAATGAACGTGAGCCTCTCCCAGAAGACCCATGTGCAAACTGAAGACTCAGTCCTGTGTGTCCACCTGTTCCTCCACCAGCTTCTTCAGGTCCAGGCATGCTCTTTAATTCTTCCATGAAAATCATCCCAGTTGTCATCACACATTCACGGGTAACTTTCCTGTCATTACTGCCTCATTAGCCTGGAGCCCCAGGAGGGCAGCGAGCTGGGCAGCTGTGCTCCCTGCTGGCTGCGTGACTTGTGCTTAGCTCAGAACCTGGTGCCAATGTTTGCTGGATAAATCAACAAAGCGGATAACTACACCAGGTAAGAGGGAAAACCAAGTAGAAGTGAGGAGGTAGAGAGGGCTTTGTGGTCGAGGTGACATTTGCGCTTGAAAAATAAATAAATGCTTACAAGGCAGGCACATCTGGGGAGGGAGGAGGTGGCCACAGCTAGGCACATTCCCAGGAAGAGATATTTCTGTGTCCCGTGGATCACCAATGTGACAAAATTCGCTAAATAATTTATAGCTTCTTTCAGCCTAATAGACTCAGATGGAACTCCAAAAATATATAAGGGGGAGGGGAAAGAAAATTCAAGGTATTTTCCAAAGTATAACCAAAGCATTCATTCTTAGGAAAAAGGGCAAATGGGAATTTACTTACTCCAAATTGTATTACGGAGGGAAGGGACATGAGAATGAAGAGAGCTTCTAATACAGCCTTTAAGATATGTGCTAGTTCTCCTATTAACCGTGCAACTTCAGACAAATTAATTTACTTCTCCGAGTTTAAATCTGATGACAGGTTTCAAGAAAGAAAGAGAATCACTACCTATTGCATCTGTAGGAAACACTATTCCAGGTGTGAGATTTTTCTTTTCTGGGTTGGGAGGAACATGGAAAAGCATCCCCCCCGAGCTACAAACTGGTAAAACTTTTGCCTCCACACCCTATTGGGTAAGTGCTAGCAAGTCACTCACCACCACTGGCACTGCCACCCAGGGAAGAGGAGGGACTTTTCCCAGAGCTGCAAAGTGCCTCCGAGGAACTCTGGCTCTAGAACCCACGTCTAGCCTGTAGCTTCTGGTTTATTTCCCCCCTTTCTTACTCCCAACTCATCTTTCAAAGTACAGG
Source organism: Arctocebus calabarensis (assembly GCA_963573935.1). Classification (NCBI taxonomy): domain Eukaryota; kingdom Metazoa; phylum Chordata; class Mammalia; order Primates; family Lorisidae; genus Arctocebus; species Arctocebus calabarensis. Next base: position 5,881 of record CAUYON010042573.1, read on the forward strand.
TCACAGATGAACGCGCACACACTTAGAGACACACGTGCACTCCTTCCAACACGGTGTGGGTGAGTGGCAATGATAAAAGGATTCCTCCCTGCCAGATTCAATGGCACTGTAGGCTGTTCACTTCCTGGAGGTGAAAAATAGGCTTACTCCAGTCATTATCATCATCATTACTATTATAGTATTTTTTCCTACCTCTAAAACAGATTTCAGAGAAATGGTACAAGGCATTTCCAGCATGAGCGTGTTCCCATGGTTCTATGAATTGCACAGTTATATTTCAATCCTTAGGATTTATTTGGCAGCCCTAGGATCTAGCTGTCTGCATCCAATTTATCAATCTACAGGGAAGCTCACAACAGTAAAGCTCCCTCCTTCAGCTTTGGGATTAAGGTATCTGCTATGCTGACAACTGGTGTGGGTGAACACTGAAAAGGCTCTTTTGTTTTTTTACATCTGCGTATGGGTCTACTTCCTTTATTAGACTAGGGATTGATTCCCTGATGGCAGTCATCAATGCATATTTAAATTTATCTAGATCAGCCGTTCTCAACCTGTGGGTCATATTAAAGGGCTGTGGCAGTAGGAAGGTTGAGAACCACTGATCCAGATGCTGGCACAAGACTCCTCCTGCTATCCACAGGAAATTCATACTGGAGCCTCCATTTGAGAAAATCCAAGTCACAGGTGTATTGAAAATATCATGAACTTTGAATGCCAGAAAGCCCTTTTGCACAGTGATGCTATCAACCTGATGATTAGACTGCATCAGAGGGATGGGGAACTGATCTCATCTTCAACACTCTAACTCCGAAGCCAAGAAGGACACTTTCAAGAGCAGAAGAAGTAGTGCCAAGCTGGAGGAAGCAGAACAGAGACAGCCTGGCTCTTTGAGATGACAGAATCCTGCCTCCCTGCTACACAAATGTACTTTTAACTTATTCTTCCTGGAATGCCACGCCGAGCTCTGCCCTGCCCTGCCCTGTTGCCTACCTGACCCTCACTGCTGTGTCTATTTCCCTTTGAATTTTACCCGCCTCCCCTCCTTCCACTCTGTCTGGCAGTGGCTGAGTTCCCTGTCTACAGACAGATCCTGTCTGGGTTTTCTCTCCAAGGCTCCAGCTCGCACCAGGTGCCGGTGCCTGTTCCCTTCCTCTGCTCCCTCGGGCCATCTGGGAGGTGTCACCATGGCATGTTGGCGCTACTGGTGCTGCCGACAGCACTGGAAATGGTCCCTTCAGAAGTCTCTTCAATCACCCCACTGACCGTGCCATATGTCTCCTGCCAGGACTTTGACTGCTAGACCTGCACAGTGAGAATATGAGGACAGAAAGCAGGAATGTGGATTCCAAAGAAGGGTCAGAACTCTGGCAGGTGTGAAGCTGATAGGAACTGCTCCCACCCACCCCTGACTGGGTCCTGCCTTATATCACCGTTTTTCATTATGTTTCAGCCCTTGGGCAAAGCCTTTTTTCAGACCATAGAGGTTATAAAAAATGTTTAATGTTGCATAAAAATGGTAAGGATAAACATCAATTAGAGAGCTTTTTTATCTGGCAAATGAGATTGACATCAATGCCCCAGTAGTTGAAGAAAAAGCAGTTTTTCATGTTTAGTGCTATTATGGTATTAAATCAACAGACCCTTTCTTGTGAATCCAATAAAATCTAGAATCTGAACTCCGTGACACTAATGTGGGGTGAGGGGAAACTGAGGCAGTCTTAAGGGTAAAGAGAGTAAGGAAATTTAAAAGCTGATTCTCAGAGCCCATTCCATGGTGACTGATCACACATTCAACTTGGACCTTCACTTAGGCCCAATGGCCAGAATGCCACACTGTGAGACATTTAAGGCCAGTACTCCCTGACATGAGCCCGATTCACACCTCAAACTTAGACATGGAAAGATGCCACTCACATGTTTCCTGCTTGTCTGAAATCAACGGATATGCTGAGTTGGGACAGAAAATGGCTTTGGTTCAGGATCTCAACGGCAGAGCTGACAACCCACACTCCACTTGGCTCAGGCTGGTGATATCATTTCCTCACTTTCATGAGCTCTAAAATTTACTCATAAATGCACAGGGAGTAAAACTTTAAAAGGGGAAATGAATGAAGAAATTATACCCCCTTGGAGACAAAAGTAGGCCTGTGTACTTGATGTTTTCTCTGAGCCAATTTAAACACTGCTTTTTCCCATGCCAAAGTTTCTTCACCAAGAGGGATTGTCAGATACACTAATGAACAGAGTAAGAGCAGATTAAAATCAAGAGTATTCAAAAAGTCATATTTTAGATTTCTGGTCTTTGATTCTGGATTTCTTTTCCTTTTTTCTTTGGACAGAGCTTTTCATTTGATTTGTTTTTAATCAAAACACTGGTTCCTGAGATTAAAATGTCTTATCTCACAAGAGCAAACAATTCCTTTTCAAGGTTAAATAAGGTAGGCAAAGTAAAGCTCTCAGCTTGCTCTGATTGAGAATAAATAAATTCATAACTTTATTTGGAAATGTAAGTTATATCCTGTTTAAGTGTGTTTTTAAATGTTTAAAAATATACAAGCCAAAAAAAAAAAAAAAAACCTTTCAAAAGGTACTTTATTGAAAAATATCAGTCCAGTGCAAAAAATTCCATTCACTTTAAGTTAAGCAAACGCTAGTGTGGTGTTAAGGGAATTAAGTAAATTAGAAAAATTCTGCCAAAGAAATCTTTCCTTGATTAGAATGAAACTATTAGAGGAATTTATGGAGACCTGGGGGAAGTCAGACGTGAACTTTCTTCATCCCTGTCTGGGTTTCTTTTACAAAAATATGGAAAAGGATCAGACCATCTTGGAAGCAGAGAGCCCTCATCAGACACCAAATTACCGTCATCTTGATCTTGGACTGTAGAGATCCAAGATCAAGGATCTGGGATCCTTACGATACTATGAGAAAAAAAATTTTCTCAGCCTCCAATACTATGAGAAAAAAAATTTTGTTGTTTATAAAGTTAAAAGAAATACGTGGAAAAGGCACTATAGAAAGCTGTGTATTAAATTTTATTTATTTATTTTTTTCTGCTTTGCAGTTCAGCTGAGGTCGGGTTTGAACCCACCACCTTCAGTATATGGGGCCGGCACTCACTCGATGAGCCACAGGCACCAATGACAAAGTCTAGAGAGCTAGAAGACAGTAGTAAGACAAGATACCTTCTAAAGTCCTGTTCAACTTACAAATTATCATGTATGTGGTTCACATATGTGCTGAGGGTGGAGGGCAATAAAAGCCACTTGTAAGCTGCACAGGGTAGAGGATGGGGCAAAGCAAACATTTTCAAGCACATGCCACGTGCCAGACACTTGACATAATGAGGCTCACTGAAATCTCATGACAGTATGATAAGGTGGGTATAGTTATCTCCACTTTTATAAATGAAGAAATTGAGGCCCAGAGAGCATCAGATACTTCTCCACATTGATCCAACCAGTGGGAAACATGGGTCTTCCCACTCCAAAGCCTGCCCTCTTCCCACAGCCCAGTGGCTTTGGAATCCAAAGCTAAAGCTGAGCATGGGGAGGAATTTCAGCCCCTTCTCACCTTCTGATTTTGGAGCAGACGCGCAGACAACAGATCAAGCGAGACACTGCCAAGGGAGTCTAGAAAATCTAAACTCTGACTCAAATCTCTGGTTTGCTTTGCCAGATTAAGTGCAAGCACAAAATTGCCTTGTCCAATGAGAGGGACGCAACGGGTCTGCAGCACAGAGTAAGTGCTCCTTGTCACGTGTTCTGTTTGAATGCATTTGCAAATGGTTGGAGATGGTCCTCCTGACACTCAGCCTCTGGAAGAATGGACGTGGACATGTCCACCAACTACTGCAGGATAAAACATAGCTTATTTGACAGACCTTAGTTATTGAATTGTAAGCTGATGTTATATTTGAGAATGCCTGAAGGGAGATAATGATCACTATTGATACAAATCAAATACTATGATGGAACTGCCCTTCTTAGTAAGGGCAGTAAAGGAATACCCACATTCTACCGGCCACAGGTTCAATGAATAAGCTAAGCAGACAGGTAAGTGGGACAGAAGCTTTCTCAATTTTAAATCTACACATGCTCCCAAACTTGTTGTTGCTCTAAGCTTCTCTCTTTAACCGTCAGGTGTTTATCTGTGAACTGTTTCTGCATGGGTCTTCTTCTAATGCAACACTATAATAATCGTTCACCATACTTTATCAAACTACAGAGATATGTTTGACATACTTCAAGGTTACTACATATGAACGGAACAAGAAGTTTAGTAAACTTCTCTCTTGAAAAGTCATTACCAAAAGAAAAAAAAAAGGTAAGATTTGCTTGCATGTTGAACTTCGGGAGGAATTACTGTAATAGTAGTAGATTTGATCCTTATTATCTGTTAAACTCATCGAAAATCAAAATATCTTCTTTTGTAATTAATTTATTCTTATCTCAGAATATTCCAGGGGTATAAATACATGTTTTGGTTACACACATTGATTTAGTACAATTTGACTCAAAATCCTAAGTGTGCCCATCATCCAGATAGGGTGCGTTGTACCCATCAGATATGAGTTGCCTCCCCCCACCTGCTTTCTATTGAGTTTTACTGTCAAATGTGCACATGGGCATTGATCAATTAGTTTCAATTTAATAGTGAGTACATGTAGTGTTCTATAATCAAACTAAGTTGTATTTCATTGGACAAGACCCAATTTCTTGTTTCTGAAACATATGGTGATAAAACCCTGATGGATCATTTTCTTTCCACAGAGGTGGTTAAAAGGCTCTTTTCACAAATAACTGACATGACTGAATAATGCTCTTCCCTCACCTTTAACTGTTTTCAAACAGCCTACCTACCATAGCTTCAAAGGGCAAATTTAATGAAGTAATGAAATATAGCCAAGGATGAAAACAAAGATCCTATGTTTTAAAGTGGTATCAAATACTCGTCATTTTCTTGGTTCAGGCATGCATGCACCTGTTTTCATTGTTTCAAAGCATAAAAGATGCACGCATAAAAAGACTGATTTCCACCAAGTACGTATAGAAATTTTCCGTACGCACCCAAATTTCTAAAGTGTGTATGGAAAAGAGGAAATTTTATGATCTGTGTAAGGCTTGGCATAAAGATAAGAACTTGACCTATTAATTACTAGTTGGGAGTTTTATTTTTCTTGAGATTATCTTACAAGGTAGTAAAATAAAAAAATTCGGACAGAAAAACCAAAGGGTAAACGTGTTTCTTCAACAAGTCTTGGCATTTAACTATTCCAAGTGGAGACAATGTCATAGCACGAATGTCTTAAGTTTATAACAGGCAGAAAACTAGAGTTCATGGTCTAAAGTTACTCAATCAAAAAGTATTGTGGTGCACTGAAATGGAAAGAATTTTCAAAGCAATGCCAGGGAGGCTGACATCAATAAATGTTCTTCTCACTTAATCATTGTTTCGTACCAAATGCCAGAGTCCTCGGGTACAAGCTAGCAAAGCCAATTTGGCGATTCAAATTAGCCAGGTCCTTTTGTACATACCTGGCCTCTAGCAATTGGAGCCAGATGGGATACAAAAATGAAAGCAAGTCTTAGATGACATTCTGCCAAAAAATGCAACCATTTATTATCGGTCCACATACTGACTTATCATAACGCTGGAAGAAATCTTTTCTTTGTGCTCAGCTCTCCTACAAGAATCTTCCATGAAAGGTCTCCTCCGAGGAGAATGTGACAATGTTCTGAGTCAGGAACAGGAGGTTTCCCACCCAAGTAAGGCACAGAGTAGTTTCTCAAAATCCTTCTTTTCACTCACGTTAAACAGGAGAAGGTAGAATATTTTCTTACAGATATAAGGGAAAATACATGTGGAGAGCTAAATGCATTGTCATTTTGGTCTTTAGAAACCGCTGCTGAACATGCCAAGAATCAGTTATTCTAGGTGAAAGTCCCTTCCCAAACTATTCCAGGTGGATGATCTTGCAATGTCCCTCAGACCTTCATGACTCTTAGCCATCATAGACATTTTCGTATCAAATATCTATACATGCATTTCTCAGTAAAGCCTGGATAGAAGGAAAATCAAAATTCCATCAATCCATTTAGAGTTTTATCTTTCATTTACTATTGTCTGGTTATGGAAACTGTATCTTTAAAAGCAACGTGTTCCAAGGAATCCTTTTTCAGGTGTCATTGCTAATTAGATAATATGAAAATCATTTTGTCCATGCTGTTGTGGCTATTGTTTCTGTTGAAAATATGAAGAACGCAAGTAAGAAAATGTTTACATGTGGCCCCTAAATGGACCTTCAAAGTCCATTTACCATCAGATAGCTAAGTCAACACTTCCCAAAGCATGCTGGAAGAACACTGAACCACAACAAGTCCCTAAAAAAGGCTTTCAAATTCAAATAAATTTAAGGAATGCCATTTATAATACACCCATTTTGTTTTTTTTCCATATTTAAAAATTATTTTTTATTAAATTGTAACTTTGTACATTGATGCAAATATGGGGTTCAGGGTACTGCTTTGATATACAATGTGGTCTATAGTTATGTTTTGCCATTCATATGAATGTGTAGGTGATTATATATTGATTTCATGGTAGTACTGAGTACATTGGATACTTTTTTTCCATTCTTGAGATACTTTGCTAAGGAGAATATGTTCCAGCTCCATCCAGGTAAACATAAAAGATGTGAAGTCTCTTTTTTATGGCTGCATAGTATTCCATGGTACCCATATACTACAATTTGTTAATCTGTTCATGGGTCAATGGGCACTTGGGCTGTTTCCACATTTTGGCTATTATGAATTGGGCTGCAATAAACATTCTGATGCAAATGTCTTTGTTGTAAAATAATTTTTGATCATCTGGGTATATACCTCGTAGAGGAATTGCAGGATCAAACATTAAGTCTACTTTTAGTTCCTCAAGTGTTCTCCAAACTTCTTTCCAAAAAGTTTGTATTAGCTTGCATTCCTACCAGCAGTGTAGAAGTGTTCCCTTCTCTCTGCATCCATGCCAACATCTGTCGTTTTGGGATTTTGTGATGTGGGCTAATCTTACTGGAGTTAGATGATATCTCAAAGTGGTTTTGATTTTCATTTCTCTGATGATTAAGGATGATGAGCATTTTTGCATGTATTTGCAGGCCATGCACCTGTCTTCATCAGAGAATTTTCTATTCAAGTCTCTTGCCCACATAGAAATGGGGTTAATTGTTCTTTTCTTATTGATTAGTTTCACTTCTCTGTAGATTGGAGTTATCAGACCTTTTGGAAACTCATAGGTAAAGGCTTTGGGAAATCCTCCAGTAGAGAAATACGACTTTTTAACCCTGAGGTTGATCAAATGCATTTAACTACAAAATATTTAGAGCAACCTCACTTGATGGTCTGTATGACTTTATGACATGTTTTGAGAAACAGTGGTATAAACTGTGCCACCAGAATTAAGTTAAGAAAAGTTTCTACCTCAGAAGTTTCTTTCTATAACCTGTCCCAAAAATCATCTGACAAAATTTTTACTGCATCTTAACTATAGCCTTCATGCTACAGGTGAAAACACATTTTCTGATGTTCAGTCCTTGGTAAAGAATAGCTGATCACCATTTTCCCCATAAAAAATCACTATACATTTTAGAGAACTTTATTAAGGCATCCATCTGCATAGTCTTGGCTCCAGCTGGAATAAATCCTGGGGCAAGAAGGGTTCTTGGCAGGTGAGAGGTAAGTTTAGATTACATCTGTGTTTTCAAGGATAATTCTCTCAGCGGTATGGGGGGATGGAACCAAACTTGGAAGTTCTTCAAGGCAGCTACTGGTTGTTATTCTATCTTTATTGTCCATACTCAGAATATTGTTTGGAACCAGCGAGTGGCTGATAAATAGCTAATATTTTATTATTTTCTCCTAAGCTTTTCCCCTTCAAATGCACTGTTCTACTCCTACAAATTCCGTCTCCTGATCTGTAAATACTTAGTCTGCTCTTAAGGTCATATTCCATTTTCATTATGAAGCTGTAGAAGGGACTGCTAACTGTGACAGGTCATCCTTCTCAGTCCTCCTGGCCTCTGCTCACAAGGAGGAGGCAGACGATGGGGGAGAGTATCAGGTAATCCCCCTTCACCCACTTCATTTGCTCTGCCAAGGTATTCCCGAAAACTGTCCCATCTTTAGCAAGGGTTCTCTTCGTAAAACATGGCCAGGGAATACTCATTCATTCAACAAACATGTTTTGTTGCCATCTAAAAAGATAGTCTCTTCAAGCGACCACTTAAAGAATTTAGCAATTAGTCACTCCTTCCCTCTTCGCATTTTCTAAGAACTATTTACTAGGCTCTTTGGAAAACATCAGTGAGCAAAACAAACAAAATCAAGGAAAGAAAACCAAAAACCCTACCTCTTCAGAGAGGAAAAAGAGAGAGAAAGAGCAAGTGTATGCAAGAGTGAGTGGTGAGAGGTATCTGTCACACAGCGTAAGCTGGGCAAGAAGTGGGATTTCCCAACAGGGTGATCACAGCAGCCCTTGTTGAGAAGGCGGTAACAAAGCTGGACCTAAAGGAGGTGAAGGGGTCCCCAAATACTCATTTTATAGCAGGAGATGAGCTCAGGAAGGGGCAAGAGAGAGAATGGGGGGTTGGGGGAGGCTGGAAGGGGCTGGAGCATGTAGAAGCCTATTCAGCCATCATAAACATGACAACTTAGCATGACAGAATTAAAGAGCCACTGGAAGATTTTAAACACAAGAGGAACCTGATGTAACTTAGATTGTAAAATAATCTTTCTGGTCCCATGCTAAGAATAGACTGGCCTGTTAGTGGCCCAGACGGACGAGTCAGAAGGCTGTGGCCACTTTCCTGGTGAAAGACGATGCGGGCTTGGCCAGGGTGAACGCAATAAAGGGGTGTGAAAAACAGTCAGTGTCCAGATACGTGGCATTTTTTGTAAGTATTGTTGTCTGTATTTTTCTATGGATTGGATATGATATGTGAGAGAGAGAAAGAGGAAACAAAGAAATCTCCAAAATTTTGGGCCACTCGTATAATACGCTGAGTTAGAAAATACTGTTGAAGAAACAGACTGAATGAGTAAACTCAGGAGCCCAATTTCAGAACGTCAAATCTGAGATATGCATGTCGAGATGCATGTATGTAGAGTACTTCCCTTCCTGAGCAACCCCAGGCACCACGAGGATTATCTCACTGATATTACAGGTGAGAAAGAAGTTCATTTCTGTTATTTCACTGATATTATAGGTGAGAAAGACGTTTTAAAGGCGTTTCATAAACATATTGATGTGTAATAATGTTGACATATAAGCATTAAAGCTCATATTACAAGGTTACTTTCTTCCTAGTACCCTGGTGTTACCTTAGGCAATACGTGTATATAAATAAGGAATTTAAATTTGTGGGTTTTTAAAACAGGAGTGGGGGGTGATTTTTCCTGGGTTTTATACATTACACTTGTCGTGCCTTTCCCAATACTCATTGGGTATTATTCTTACAGCCAACCACCCAATGAATCTGGAAATCCATCATTTCAGTCTCCTTTTTTATTTTCCAACTCAATAAGCAATTTCCAACAGGCTTTCTGTTTAGAGAGATTTGTTTTAGCTGCTTTTATCTTTAGGATTCCTAATTAAATTCTTGGTGGTTTTCTCAAAACGAAATAGAAAAAAGTGTACCCCTTTAAACAGAAATTTCTTGTTCTGAATAGAAATAGGACAGAATGGTTCCGCAATTACAAAAAGCGTTTTTTGGCTTTTTAAAAAAGAGTTTAAAAACAATCAAAAGCATCTTAAGGCTAAGTGGTCATGACTGCTTTTCTGAAAATAGGCATCATTAAGCTAAGAGGAATAATGACTGTTGAAATGAATATTACCTTTCAAAAGGTGGCATTTACTGTGAGTAAAAACAAGTGATAACATTGAATATGAAATCTTGCTGACAATTACAAACTATACAAATGAAGGAAAAAATAAAGCTGTTCGTGATGTCTGAAAATGCCGTTTTCCTTTATGCAAATATCTAATAAAGATAATAAATTCAGTGGGTCTTCCACTAATAAATTCAGCGAGTCTTCCCACTGAGATACAAACAGAAGAGGGGTAGGTAAGTGACTTTCTTATTAAATAGTGTGACATGCGACAATGTAATTGCTCTGTGGAGAGAGAGAATGAAACAAATTACAAATCGTGATGTGTAAAAACTACTAGATCAAAAGTTCAGCAGAGCACTTCAGGTACGAGTGAACTGAATATTATTACACAAAACAGGAGGAAAGGTATTTTGGAAAATTTCAGTCCCTGAACAAGAAGAATAATTTTACAAGTAACATATGAATAATGGACCCCCCAAAAGGTCTTAGGAAGACTTCGCTCAAGGGCCTCTGATTTGTACATAGTCACTAAATAAAAGGTTGCATTTCTAGTGTCTGTTTTTTCTAATGCCCATTGAGCGAAATGGAGAAACCCAGCCATGGAAACAAGAGGTTTTATGAACAACAATAAAAAGATTCTTTTCTTAAATCTAGCCTATTTTTGCTAAGTTTTCAAATACCATTAAGGATATCCACAATATTGTTTGTTTTTTCTAGCACCCACTACTCAGGGGAGTGAAAAAATCTGGCAGTGGGAAGAAGAGGATTTTATGAACAGCAAAAAAAAAAAAAGCAAATGATTCTTGTCTTAAATTCTACCCATTTTTGCTAAATTTTCAAACACCATTAAAGATGTCCATAATATTTATAAAGTTTACAGGTGTATGTAGGTGGTAACCGCAATGTTCGGTTAAAAAATACATCAGCAATATTTTGTCACTATTTTCTTTCTCTTGCTAAACATTTATCTTAGCTGAGAAAGTAGTTTTATGCTATATTCTGCCCTTCTGTTTGTTACCTTTGAAAATAATGACTTCCCGAACAATGCTTCAGTATTAAAAACCTGAAAGTATATCACACATGAGCACTATTCTTAGAAAAGAATTTAAAGGAGCTCCCTGTCACCTGAGGAGGCAGAAGAAGGGCCAGGAGGAGAGAGGATTAATTTTTATAAGCAACAGCGACATCACACATGGATTCTGATCATGCCTAGACTTTGAAACGCGTAGAATCAAAAACGGTAATCAACTGGGTTTCTTTGATTTCTATAAAATGGTGATAGGTATCTTAGTGTCTCCTATTTTTAAGCTGTGATGATGATGACAATGACAAAGACTATGAAAATAGGTGTTGGGTATCCTATCCAGTGCTCCCTGTGTGCCGGCCACCATAACGAATGCTCAACACGACATGCCCTGGTCCAGAAGCCTCGGCGAGGTGGGTTCACGCAGTTGGCCAGCAGCAGGGCCTGGCCTCGGACTCCAGTCAGTGCTAATCCCTCCAATGCCTCCCCTCCCCGAGCTCTCCTCCCCCCAGGCTCAGGACTTCGGATCCGAGCAGCTGCCCTCCGCATGCACAGGCTGCCTAATACAGAGGGAACTGGCTTCCCCTGAGACTGGTGGTCATGAATTTACAGGGCCACTAAGGAATGAAATCAGACAGATCCTACGTCTGATACAATTCAGATCACACAGAAGTATATGGGAAGAGGCGGCAGCAATGGATGTCTAAATAGGCTTCAGTTTTAAATGAGATGCAAATCCAATTTCTCTGTTTCCCAACACTGCATCAGATGTAACGGTAAGCTCGTTTTCAAACTCTCATCAGGAAAATGACAGGAAGGAAAATCTCAGCTTTGGACTGCAGCCTATGGGCCGAAGTTGGCAACAGCTACTGATTGAACCGGGAAACTGTGACCCAAGTGGCAGAATGCTAACACCGCAGGACAAAATGGCAGGTGAAAAGCTGGCTGAGAGCCCTGAGAAGAGCCCCCGTTAACAGTGCTGGCTGTGCCGGAGACAGGGCCACGTATTAGACAACGGCTACTCTCAGGGTATTGCTGGGCACAGGCAACTGTACCACGGAGAGACATCAGGAGAGTTTTTTCTGTCAGATACCTCAGTGATTCCAAAGAGGACACATGGGATGGATTTTAAATGGGCTAGAAAGGTTGGACCTACAACAGCATGCGGAGGATTTTCAGGAATTGAGGTTAGAAAAAGAACAGAGTATGTGCCGTTGGCAGAGAATGAGAATGGAAAAGAGAAATGTAGGCCAGAAGAAAAAAGACAAATCAGCACTGGCTTACAGCCATCCACTATTAAGTCCAATATTTATTCCCCATGTTCTATTTTATTTTACCATTTGGTATATTAAAACATGATGCTTATTTTACCAGGTTTCATACTAGGTATTCTGCAATTTAGTGATCCATGTGCCATAATAATACCATAGCCTATTATTTGGCTGAGTTAAATGAAAATAGTTTCCAGAAATCTGAAAATATGTTCAGATCAATTGTACAGTGTGTACCACTAACTATGGTAGCACCATGTTCCATCCCAGGGCCTGGCTCAATTATGCTGCAGTATAGAAGTAAATACTTACTTTGGAGCTCCAAATATTTATTATCTTTTTATTTTTTAAAAAAACTCTGCCATTTTTCAATTTATCCTTTTGTATTATATTTTTCCCCAAAAGCTTGTAAAGAAGTCAACATGTGGCTCAGCACACCCAGGCTGGTGGGTTTGAACCCAGCCCTGGCCAGCTAAACAACAATGACAACTGCAACAATAAAACAGCTGGGCACTGTAGTCCCAGCTACTTGGGAGGCTGAGGCAAAAGAATCTCTTAAGCCCAAGAGTTTGAGGTTGCTGTGAGCTGTGATGCTACAGCACTCTACCGAGGGCAACATAAGACTCTGACTAAAAAAAAAAAAAAGAAGTCAACATGTAAACAATCACTTTTCAACAGTGGTTCTCTTTCTAATGTGACCTTTTTGTTGAGATGTGTGTGGGTTTATTTAAAGAGAGACCTCAGCTGACAACCTCTGTTTTCCTGCCAGCTATCTACATGCTGTTTTGGTGGGTTCATTGACGGGGATGGTGCCATGGACTAGCAAGAAGCCAAACCAAGGTCCAGGCTGAGAATAGGTATGAAGGGGGACCCCTGAGATGAGCACAGCTACCTCACTAAGTGAGGAGATGTGTGAGCCCTACCGAGTTGTCATAGCCGGTCACCTCCACTAGTCAGGTTGAGAGAGGAAAGTGAGGTCAGAGAGAACAGAGGTCTTCTCAAGGAGGCCCCAAGAACACACTTGCAAGGTCCTCCCTGTGGTGACTCAGCTCTTAGGAATTTGTAGAAACTTAACTTCCTGGGACCTGGAAGCTAACACTTGCTTTTGCTTCTGTAAAAGCCCAAGCCCGCCTTTTCCAGGTTGATTCAAGCTGACCAATAAGAAGGGTACCAGGGTACCCATGGACAAAGAGCCCTTGCCTGGAGATAAAAGGGAAAAGATGGAGCCAGCCGGGGAGCATGGCTATTTTGGACTCGAGTCTGCCAAGGCTCCGCCAGCTGCAATAAAGCCCTTCCTCCATACCTTGGTGTTGGGTGTTCCTTCTCTCCATTGGGTCTTCCTGCAACAAGGCTACAGATTCATCGTCAGGTGGACACGAGAATATGGCTTGTTTTCCAGGGCTCAGAGCTGCAGCCTATGATTTATGTCGGTTGTAAGGAAATCATATAAGAGACAGAATGGCTAAAGAGATTGGGAAAAACTATCGCCCTACTAAAAATTAATCATAAATCAATAAATAAAAACGCAGACCTTCAAAGCCTCATACATCTGGGGGGCGGGAGAGGGCATCCCCCATCCAATGTGCACTCTCAAAAGAGCTCGTTCTTGAGGTCGTTATTAGGAAAGTCAGGCACCATTAACTCCCAGCACTTTTTTTTACCTCTCAGGTTTTCCTTTACGAGTATGCTACAAAATTATAAAAAGTATAAAAGTACTTTAAAGTCTCAAGACATTCTGTGAAAATGCAATAAAGAACCAATACCAAATAAATTACTCTTAAATGTAATTTAATGCTGTTTCCTCGGTAAGGCAGGGAAACCACATTAAAGAACAAGGGAAATGGGGCAGTATAAAGAGTGGGACTAATGGTATTAACTCCCCTAAATAATTCAAATGAGACTGGCTACTTTCCTGATATATGTCCCTTTTTATTGCAAGTCAACAGTCTGACATAAAGTGTGCAAAAGTCATAAAGAAAAACCCAAGTGCATTTTCAGCCTGTGGTTCTCCTGGGGCATAAACATTTCACTGTTCATAGAAGAGAATGGAAATAAGCCGCCCTTGTGGCTTAAACATCCTTTATCTCTACTGTACACACATGCCCACAGGGTGATTATCCCCATCACAAAGGGTGACAGCAAATTAGTTCACTTTCAAAGTCATTGTTAAAAAGAACTCAATCCAATAATGAATTTCTGGATTGTTCTCTACATGCTGTACTATGAACTCAAATGTATTCCTCGAGAACGATAGGTGTGGGGAGGGGGAGATGAAGGAGAGCCTCAGAACAAGCAAATTTGACTTGTAAATTCTCAGATATGCCAGGTGAGCTCTTCTGTGATAGCTAATAAATTGCTCCGTGAGGTCTTCAATCTCTCATACCATGAAAATAGGACAAAGTACAAACAATTTCTGAGCTCAGTCTACTGTTATTTCTAGAGAAGGGAAACATTTACATTCTGCATTCTGGCTTCCCCACTCAATTCTAGACAAGATCTTATCAGAAGTTAAACATCTCTTTCAGTTGCTTATCTGCAGCAGGAATAGTCCAGCTGGATACAGAAATAACCTGGAATTGTCTGAAATTTATAATGGTATCCACCTTAACTTCTAAAAAAAAAGAAAGAATGTGTTTTTGTTTTCAATAAGTGCACAAGAATCAATGTTTAAGGAAGGGCTATGGAGGGTGGGACCCTGGGTAAGTGGTTTTGGGAGATCACATACCTGCTGTTTATTTCTTAATGTGTCAATTTGTAGCTTTGTACAGATAGTCACTGAAATATTGATAAAATTCAAATAAGTATAAATATAACTCTTAATAGGACAGATTAAGTCCTTTCCCCCCTTTCTGGTACCCTGGATGATAACAAAGTGGTGAGGAAGAAGATTCTGGGAAATTGAAGAAAGAGCAAATATAAACATATATATTGCTCCAAATGATGCCACTGAATAATATTAGCAAATCTGTAAATCTTATAGATCCCTTACGGACTCTAAGGCTGTCCTTTTCCCTTGGTTCCCACCCCTATGCTCTATAGGCACACACAAAGAAGCAGCTGAAAGACTTGAATTCTTTTTTTCTTTTTCGTCTTTTTAAAAAAATTATAGCAAATTACTATGAGGGTACAAATGTTTAGGTTACAATGCTTTCAATTCTAAGGTGAAGTTCAACTTGCAGAAAAGCCCCTTACCCAGAGGTGTGCTAAAGACCTTCACCTTGTGCACATTAGGTGAGATACTGCCACTCACCCTCCTCCTTCTGCCAATTGCCCTCCCTACTTCTTCCTCTCCCTCCCCGTTGCTAGACTATATTTGTATTTTCTCTTTCATGTGGGAGTGTAGCTGTTTATATATTTATTTCATATTAGTATTGAGTATACTTGGTATTTTTTCCCCCATTCTTGAGGTACTTTACTAAGAAGAATGTATTTCAGCTCCATCCAGTTAAACATAAAAGATACAAAATCTCCATTTTTTTTCTTATGGCTGAATAATACTCGAGGTATACATATGCCAGTCTGTTAATCCATTCATGGGATGACAGGCATTTGGGTTGCTTCCATGACTTGGCAATATGAATTGAGCAGCAAGAAACATTCTGGTGCAAAGGTCCTTCTGGTAAAGTGATATTTGTTCTTCTGGGTAGATATCTAGGTATTAGTTAAGAATTCTCCATACTTCTTTCTATAAACATTGTATTCAGTTGCAATCCTACCAGCAGTGTAGAAGTGTTCCCTTCTCTCCATATCCACACCAGCATCTGCAGATTTGGAACTTTGTGATGTGGGCTAATCTTACTGGTATAACATCGTGGTTTTGCTTTGCACTGCTCTGATGACTAGAGACGATGAGCATTTTTTCCTGTGTTTTTTGGCCATTTGTCTAGGGCCTGAATTCTTTCCACTAGTCTTATTTCTCCTTTTCATGGCCTGGCTCCATCAAGAGGAAAACCAGACCAAACAGAGCCAGAGGCCGAGTGGAAGAAGCATGACAGGAGAAGGACAGGCAGGCAGAGGCTTAAAAAGATGGAGGTTTGATCCTGTGCACACACACACCCCTTCATCCCTTTGACATTAGCTCATAGGACCGTCACGCTGGCCTACTCTGCCCCAGCCATGGCAGCCTCCTTGCTGTCTGTGAAGGTTCAAGGATTGTGCTGCCTCAGGGCCTTGGCACTCACTTCCCCTCTACTTGGAATGCTCTTCTGTGAACAGCCATCTGGCCCAGTCTTTCAATGCTTTCATGTATCTGCTCAAATTCACCTCATCTGTGAGGCTGGCCCTGACCTCTTCACAGCACTTAGCACTTGACATATATAACACATGTTAAGTTTTTCTTAACTGTTAACTCTATTTTGTTTACTGTTCTAATTCCAGCCACTAGTAGACCATAAAAGAGGAAGAAGTAGTGAAGCTACTAAAGAGAATAGATTCCCCTCTCAGGATAAGCCAAGGTTTTTAGAGTAAGAATCACAAGTGAAAATAAAAGAAGTATTTCCCATGGTTCTCTAGACACAGTGTATATGCTTGTTTGTTCAAGTTTTGTTCTTGGTAATATACACGGATTGTGTAGCCTCATTATCTCAAAATATAAGGATGCAACCAGAGATTACAAAGCAATTTTCAAATGAATACTTACTGATTAAGAATACACAGATTATTTGAAAACATTCTAGGCAGATAGACCCATGCTTGTATTTCTAACAGTATTATAAACATTTCACCCACTTTTTCTTTTTAACATGAGAAACGTTCATAAAACAAGACCTCTATTTTTGTAAAAGTTTAATATCACTGTTTAGTGTCTAAGAGTCAAAGCCCTTAAGATCACGTCTTTAGTAATTAATCATCATGCAGAAAGGAAAATACAATTATTCCCAGTTCAAGAGGTTACTATTAGCAGGAAAATCTGACTTTTAAGACCTGATTCCTATCTTCCTTCTGGTGTGTCAAGCACATCATGAAAAGAGAAGCCAGGACCCCAAAACATAAATTCAAACCTTGGCCTCTAGCCTCTGAAAAAAGTGTGAGCACCCAGGAATAGTTAATAGCTAGGTTCTAGTTAAAGTTTGCAAAGAATTTCCGAGATGAAAGCCACCACAAAAAAGCTAAATCTTACTATCGCCACAGCTGGAATGCTTTGCTAATATTTTAGGATGCATTAAAGTGATTCTCAAACAAATACTATGAAAGAAAAACATTAACAGCCTTTCAAAGAGGAAGTTTCCATTAATTCATTGTGTTATCAAAAATACTCTGGGGCGGGCCAAGGCATGCTTATGTATGGGGTGCAGCGTCATCGTCATCGTGAGCATTCTCATCTAACACACCTGAGGAGATGACAGCCTGCAGGGACTCCCCAGTGCCCATAATTAGGTGGGAAAACCCTTCCTGGGAGACCAATCCAGGCTCCTTTGCATGTGTCCCTGCAGCTCAGTTACAAGACAGCAGATGGGCCAAACCCTGAGTGCAGGCCAGATTCTTCTAAACAAACCCCATGCTCACCCCCAAACATTCTATACCACTGCTGATCATGGTGCTTTTCTGGTCTATAGATGGCAGATCACTTAAAGAAAAAGATTAAGATTCTGTACACCAAACTCTAATGAACAAAATGCTAACTTCTTGTAGTTATATTCATTTAGATATTATATACTGAGGGGCAAGCAATAAAATTTAGGTAATAAATAATGATCATGGCAAGTTCTTGGTGCTAGAAATACAGCAGTGGACAGACAGGAAGAGGGTCTCTGTCCTCATGGGGCTTAAGGTCTGGTGGGTGGGAACAGACATTAAATAAAATAACCAAGTTAGACGGTATTTTAGAAACTGGAATTATAATAAAGAATAGTTAAAAAGGGCAAAGGTGATAGCCAAGGAGTGGAGATTATGTGATTATATTTTAAATAGGGTGAATAAAAGGCCTTACTAAAAAGTGAAATTTGAGCTCAAGGTTATGTCTCTAATAGGCATGCCAGAGTTTCTTAAGAATGGTTATTTACATCATCCTTGCTTTATAAAATCAATTTACAAAAAGATGAATAAGATGATTTCTTTAAAATAAGGTGTTGGGAGAAAGAATGGGCTCTTCAAAAAATGGTGCACAGACAACTTCATCACCATACGCAAAAGAATGAAGGTAGAACCCTACTTCATTGCATACATGAAAAATTAACTCAAAATGAATCAATGACCTAAATTAACAGAGGAGCTAAAATCATAAACCCTTAGGAGAAAACACAGTTGTAAATATTCATGACCTCAGATTTCACAATGCATTTTCAGATTAAAAAAAACTGATCAATAAAAGAAAAAAATAGCTAAATTGGACTTCATAAAAATTGAAAACCTTTGTATATCTAAGCACATTATCAAGAAAGTGAAAAGAAAATCTAAAGAATTAAAGTGTGTGCAAATCAAATATCTCTCAGCAGTTTAATATCCTGAATATAGAAACAACTCTTATAACTCACCAATAAAAAGATAATCCAATTCAAAAATGGGCAAAGGACTTGAATAGACATTTCCCCGAAGACAATATAAGGCTAGCCAATTAGTTTATGAAAAGATGCTCACCACCACTGATCATTAAGGAAACACAAATCAAAATCACAATGAGAAGCATTTTCATACTTACTAGGATAGCTTTAATTGAAAGAAAAACAAAACAAGTATTGGTGAGAATGTGGAAAAATAGGAACCCTAGTAAATTGCTGGCGGAAACATTATGTGGTGCTTCTACTCAGGAAAATAGTTTGGAAGTTCCTCAAAAAGTTAAAAACAGAATTATCTCATGACTCGGCATTCTACTCTTAGTTATATACTCGAGAGAAATGAAGATGTAAGTTCACAGGGAAACGTGTGCATGAATGTCTGTGGCAACATCATCCAAGGCAGAGAAACACTATATGTCCATCAATGGATAAATGAGTAAACAAATTGTGGTATATACAAAAGTATATAATTGTGGTATATACAAATATTTACAGTGTAAGCTAACAACACTAGAAAAAAGTGAAGACATAAAAAGAGCAATTTTATTGTTTCTTCACAGTAAACGATGAAATTCCTTTGTGAAAGATGCCCTCCTTATACTAGAAGGATGAAACATCTTTATCCTCAAAGATGAGAAAGAGACACTGAGAGGAGTCTGTACGGACCATGTTCAAGTCACTCATCTTTTGAGCCTCCCCACATAACTTAGTTGAACCTTAACAATTTACTGTTCTTTGTCCTATCCAGGTTCTTTGGACTTTTATTTCTCTGTGACAGCACCTGTCACATAAAACTTATTAAATTAATTTGGAAGCTTTTCTCTTGTTAGTCTATCTTATGTCAATTTAATTCTCAAACGCAGTCAGGATCCTAAAAGGATGGAGGTAGGGGTGTCTACACCCTTGGAATACAGACAATAAAATATGATTCATCCACAAAAAGGAAGTATTGATACCTACCACAACTTCAGTAAACTTCAACAATATGATACTAAGTGGAAAAAGCCAGACACAAAAGGTCACATATTGGGTAGCTCCTTGTGTGATATATTCAGACTAAGCAAATCCAGAGATGGAGAGTAGATTAGACAAAGAATACCAGGGAAGGAGGAGGAGTTATGAGTGATTACTTAAGGAGTATGGAGTGTTTTATGGGGTCAAGAAAAAGCTTTGAAACTAGAAAGCACAACACTGCAAATTCACTAAGGACCACTAAATTATTCACCATAAAACAGTTAATTATATGCTATATGATTTCCATCTCAATAATAATAAAGATGCATAATCACTCGGAAATTTTTTCATCAAATTTTCCGGAGCTTGACTTATGTTTTGTATTCGAATTTCAGTTCTATACTCCTTCCAGCCATTGATCTATATTTTAATCATCTTTTAAACCTTTATTGAAGTATAGTTCACATTACAATAAGTTCACCCATTTTTAAGTGTGCATTTTGGTTATAAGTATAGGTAGTCCAGCAACTACCACCACAATCTCATTTTAAAAAGCACAAAACACCCCAAACTTTCTTCAAGTCTATTTGTCATAAATGCCTATGTCCACATTCTCCGTCATAACTCTCCCTTTTCTAGTATTTTATATGAATAGAATCATATAGTATATAGACTTATATGTCTGACTTCCTTCACTCAGCACAATGTTCACCCATGTTCAGACATTTTGTTTTACGTACTGGTAGTTGTTCTTTCAAATTTCTGCATAATTTAGCATACTAAGTCTGTCCATCTACAAATTAGGTAACTAGATTGTGTCTATTTGTCAACTTTTTAAAAATAAAAATGCTGGTTCAGCGCTTGTAGCTCAAGTAGCTAAGGTATCAGCCACATACACCAGAGTTGGCGGTTTTGAATCCGGCCCAGGCCTGCAACTAAATGACAACTAAAAACAAACAAACAAACAAAAATAGCTGGTCATTGTGGTGGGCGCCTATAGTCCCAGCTACTCAGGAGGCTTGAGGCAAGAGAATCGCTGAAACCCAGGAGTTGGAGGTTGCTGTGAGCTGTGATGCCACAGCACTCTACCCAGGACAACAGCTT
>CAUYON010042575.1:0-36767 GCA_963573935.1 Arctocebus calabarensis
TAAAAATTTTTATTAATCTGATCTGTATATTGTCTTGCTGTCTGGCAACACCTCTCTGCTGTGAGAGGGGCGTGCGGGAGCGGGGCTCGGGGCCTGGGCGGGGGGGGGGCTTGCAGTCACTGTGGATGTGGGGGCTGTGGCGGTGGCAGCGGTGGTGGTGTCACAATTCGCAGGGCAGCGGCACCGTGACTCACAGTAGCAGCGGCGTTGGTGGCTGCACCGTGGCTGCAGCAGCAGAGGTGGCGGTTGCTATGGCCGCGGCTTGCAAAGGCCGTGAGGGTTGGAGGGGAGGGGGCTTTGCGGGGTTGTTGGTGGGACCTTGAACTTCAGTAATTCTCCAGCTGAAGTGCTTGGGGGCCCTCTTTGCCAACTTTCACAGCTCAAAGTGTCTTTTCCACTCCTCTCAGGCTTCACCAGGGTCCACGCCTAGTGTAACGCTGCCTGGTGACCCACTCTCTCTCTCTCTCTCATTGATCTGGGGAAAAGGTGCTCGCCATTTTGTACATTCCAATGTATCAGTCGGGCAGAGTCTGGACCCCTCGGCTCACACCAGGGCTGCCCGGGTCTCCGTGGTTCCTAGCAACACCCCTTTCTGATCGTCAAACTATGAGTTCTATGCTTCAGTGGAATTTTCTCCAATTAGTGTTTGTGGGTTGGGACCTGCTGTCCTCCCTGTGGGAGGGGCTGGCTGCCCCTCCTCCGGGCAGGGGGGAATGGTTTGCAACAGTTTCCATGGTTAAGAACTATATTTCAAACACGCCAATCCTCCTAATCTCTGTGTCTCACCAGCTGCCCGTCCACTCCAATAGTTCACATGGGGAAAGATCCAGAGCTCCCACCCTCTCACCTGCTGACCAGGGAGAGATGGGCTACGGGACCATCTCCACCACCATCTTCCAGCACTCTCTGCTTAGCTTCTTTTTGTAAGATCTACCCAACACTACCAAAGGAATGTTAAAGCCCCCGATAATTATGGTGCTGGAGGAAATCAAGTTGCTCATGTCGGTTAGAGTTTCCCTTATAAATTGAGGCAGATTCTGGTTGGGTGCATAAATGTTGATAATTTAAATCTCATCATGTTGAGTGTTGCCCTTAACAAATAAGAAGTGACCATCATTATCTTTCCTTACTTTTATTGGCTTAAAGCCTATTGTTTCTGCAAATAAAATTACAACTTCTGCTTTTTTTCTGTTTTCCTTTTGCTTGAATTATAGATGACCATCTCTTCACCCTGAGTCTATGTTTATCTTTTAAGGTAAGGTGAGATTCTTGAATTCAGCAGATGTCTGGTCTTAGTTTTTGCATCTAGTCAGCCATCCTGTGCCTCTTCAGAGGGCAATTTAAGCCATTCAGATTAATTGAGAGTAATGATAAGCCAGATAGAGTTTTGGGTATCGAGTTTTTAATCCTTTTGTCACTGTGGAAGTTGGAATTTGATCAAAAGTTTCTGAGTGTGTTTACTTTGGTGGTGGATTGTGCTGTTCATTATGGAGGATAGGTCTGAGACTATCCTGGAGAGCTGGTTTAGTTATGGGAAATTTCTTCAACATGTGAATGTCATTAAAGTATTTAATTTCTCCATCATAGATGAAACTCAGTTTAGCTGGATACAGGATCCTGGCTTGAAAGTTATTTTGTTTAAGGAGATTAAAGGTGAATGACCACCCTCTTCTAGCTTTAAAGGTTTCAGCAGAGAGATCTGCAGTCATTCTAATATTTATCTCCTTTTAGGTTATGGATTTTTTACGTTGTGCAGCTTGCAGAATTTTCTCCATATTAACTTTGGTGAAGTTATTTATAATGTATCTATGAGAATTTTTATTTGGGTTGAGTCATGCTGGTGTTCTCAAACTGTCTGCTATCTGATTTCAGGATCTCTTGGCATGTCTGGAAAATTCTTTTTGATTATTTCCTGAAGTAAAGCATCTGTATCCGTTGCAGCAACCTCATCACCTTCAGATATTCTTATAAAGCAAATATTAGATCTCTTTGAATTATCCCAGAGCTCTCTGAGAAAATGATCTGTTTTTGTTCTCCACTTTTTTTCCTCTTTGAGCATTTGGGAGCATTCAAAAGCTTTGTCTTCAATGTCCGAGATCCTTTCTTCTGTCTACTCCATTCTGCTACTGAGGGATCCTACTGTATTTTTCAGATCTTTGAGGGCTGCAAATTCTTGCCTCAATGTGTCAAAATCTTTGGTCATTTTGTTGTTGAATTCATTGAATTCTTGAGACATCTTTTGAATTACTGCTTGAAATTCTAATTCCATCTTTTCCTCCATTCTGTTGATCTTATTTGCTATCCAGATTCTGAACTCGATTTCTGACATCTCAGCCATTTGTTTATGAATGGGATCTTGTGCTGTGTCTGCCTTATCTTTCCTTGAGGGAGTTGATCTACTCTGATTATTCATGTTGCCAGAGTTTTTCTGTTGATTCTGCCTCATGATTGTTTTTCACCATTGCCTGGGAGGGCAGGTAATGTGAAATTGGATTAGGAGTTTCTGGAGTTGTGGTTAACAAGTCCTTTGTCAAGGATCTGAGCCTGATAATTACAGCTTTTTCCCCAATAGCTTTGCAAAAGACCCATACAGAATTATAGTCTGAGGCTGAGGAAACCTGCTTGGTGTCATGGTGTTAGGTGACTCTGTTTTGTATTCAGCTGATTCTTGTCCAATCCTAGTGGATCAGTGAATCTGGTGAAGCTATGGATTAATACAAATAACTAAGACACCCCACCCTCCATGGACAACAACTGAAAGAGGAACTTAGCAAGCTTTTGTCCCATTCAAACTATGCAAACATTCTTTTCCATTGTGCAGGTTGTCTATTTGCTTTGGTTGTTGTCTCCTTAGCTGTACAGAAGCTTTTCAGTTTAATTCAGTCCTATTTATTTATTTTTGTTGTTACAATTGTCTCAGAAGTCTTCTTCATAAAGTCCTTCCCCAGGCCAATATCTTCCAGTGCTTTCCTATGCTTTCTTTGAGAATTTTTATCATTTCATGCCTTAAATTTAAGTCTTTTATCCATCTTGAATCAATTTTTGTGAATGAAGAAAGGTGAGGGTCCATTTTCAGTCTTTTACATGTGGACATCCAGTTCTTCCAGCAGCATTTATTGAACAGGGATTCTTTCCCCCAGTGTATGTTCTTGTTTGGTTTATCAATGATTAGGTTGCTGTAAGATGTTACTTTCATTTCCTGGGTTTCTATTTGATTCCAAATATCTATGTTTCTATTTTGTGCCAGTACTATGCTATTTTCACCCCTACGGCCTTATATTACAGCCTAAAGTCTGATAGGCTGATGCCCCTAGTTTTGTGTTTTTTACTAAGAACTGCCTTAGCTATACTTTTTTTTTCTGGTTCCATACAAAATGAAGAATCATTTTTTCAAAGTCTTGAAAGTACAATGTTGGTATTTTAACAGGGATGGCATTGAATCAGTCGATTGCTTTGGGAATTATAGACATTTTACCAATGCTTATTCTTCCCAGCCTTGAGCATGGTATGTTCTTCCATTTGTTAATATCCTCTACTCTTTCTTTTCCTAGGGTTTCATAATTTTCTTTGTAGAGGTCCTTCACCTGTTTTGTTAGGTATATTCCTAGGTATTTCATTTTCTTTGAAGGTATTGTGAAGAAAGTTGAGTCCTTAATTAGTCTCTCATCTTGACTGTTATTAGTGTATACAAAGGCTACTGACTTGTGGACATTGATTTTATATCCTGAGACATTACTGCATTTTTTGATGACATCCAGGAGTCTTGGGATTAACTCTTTGGAGTTCTCTAGGTATAAGATCATGTCCACAAGAGGGAGAGTTTGACCTCCTCTGCTCCCTTTTGGATTCCCTTTTTTCCCTTTTCTTGCCTGTTTGTATTGGCTAGAACTTCCAACAGAAACACAAAATACAATCCTACTATGTTGAATAGTAATGGCGATAGAGGGCAACCTTGTCTGGTTCCACTTCTAAGTGGAAAAGCTTTCAGTTTTATTCACTTCAGTAAAATATTAGCTGTGGTTTTATCATAGATGGCTTCCATCAGTTTAAGAAATGTGCCATCTATGCCTATATTCTTCAGTGTTCTAATTAGAAAAGGATGCTGGATTTTTTCAAGTGCTTTTTCTGCATCAATTGAGAGGATTATATGGTCTTTGTTTTTGCTTCTGTTGATGGTGAATAAGGTTTATGGACTTACATATGTTAAATCAGCTTTGCATCCCAGGTTTGAAACCTACTTGGTCATGATGTATGACTGTTTTGATGATAAGCTGTATTCTATTGGCTAGGGTTTTGTTGAGAATTTTTGCATCTATACTCATTAGTGAAATTGGTTAGAAGTTCTCCTTTTTAGCTGGGTCTTTTTCTGGTTTTGGTAGCAGGGAGATGTTTGCTTCATAGAATGTGTTGGGGAAGATTTCTTCCTCCTCAATTTTTTGGAATAATTTTTACGGTATGGGAATAAACTCTTCTTTGAAGTTTTGATGGAATTCATGTGTGAAGCCACCTGGACCAGGGCATTTTTTTGTTAGGAAAATCTTTATTGTTTCTTTGATCTCAGTGCTTGAAATTGGTCTGTTCAGGAGATCTATTTCTTCCTGGTTAAGTCTAGGGAGAGGGTGTGATTCCAAATACTGATCCATTTCCTTCATATTGTCAAATTTCTGGGCAAAGAGTTTGTTGTACTATTCAGAGATGATCTGTTGTATCTCTGTAGCACCACTTATTTCCTCTTTATCATTTCTGATTGATGTTACTAGAGATTTTACTTTTCTACTTCTGGTTAGTCTGGCCAAAGGTTCATCTATTTTATTTATGCTTTCAAAAATCCCACTCTTTGTCTCATTAATTTTCTAAATGATTCTTTTGTTTTCAATTTCATTAATCTCTGATTTAATTGTGGATATTTCTTTTTTTCTACTGGATTTAAGCGTAGATTGTTCTTTTTCCTATTTCATAAGATGGCTTGTGATTTTGTTGATGTGCTATCCTTCTGTTTTTGGATGTAGGCATCTAAAGGGATAAATTTTCCTCTCAGGGTTGCTTTTGTTGTATCCCACAAGTTTTGGTAGCTTCTGTCTTTATTGTTGTTATACTCCAGGAAGTTAATGATTTCATCTTTTGTTTCTTCCTGCACCCAACTGTCTCAGTCAGCATAAGGTTGTTTAATTTCCATGTCTTTGTGTGAGTCGAACATTGTCATGGGAGTTGAGTTCCACCTTTAATGCCGTGTGGTCTGCGGAGATTCAAGGCAAAATTTCAATTCATTTGATACTGTTTTCTTTCCTGTAGAGCCTGTCTTGTTGTGGCAAATTTCCTCATTGTTTGCATATCAATAAAAGATTTTATTTCTCCATCAATTTTAAAGCTTACCTTAATAGGATATAGAATTCTGGGCTGGAAATTGTTCTGTTCAAGAAGATTAAAGGTAGATGACCATTGTCTTCTGGCTGAAAAGTTTAATTAGAGAAGTCTGCAGTTACCCTGATGAATTTGCCCCTGTAGTTCAATTGGCACTTACTCCTGGAAGCTTGAAGAATCTTTTCTTTTGTCTTGACTTTGGACAGGTTCATCACAATGTGTCTTGGAGAAACTATTTGTGTTGAGGTGACCCGGGTCCAATATCCCTCTGAAAGGCATGTGTCAGAATCTTTGGTGATATTTGGGAAATTTTCATTTATGATATCTCTAGTATGGCTTCCATTCCTCTGGGCTTTCTTCTTCCCCTTCTGGAAGTTATCCCTATAACTCATATTTTTGAATGCTTCATAAAGTCCCATAATTCTGTCAGTGAATGTTCTGCTTTCTCTCTTGTCTTCTGTGCTACTTTAACTATCTGAGTTATCTCAAGAGGTTTGTCCTCTATCAATAAGATTCTTTCTTCTGCATTATCCAATCTGTTCTTCATACTCTCTATTACATTTTTAAGTTCCCTAATTGACTGCTTCAATTCCTTCTGCTCTGCTATATTCTTTCTATATTCTTCGTATCATTCATCTCTTATTTGATTCTGTTTTTGGATTTCCTTTTGGTTATTTTCCACTTTCTCAGCAATTTTCTTCTTTGTTTTCATTATCTGAATTTTAAATTCACCTTCTATCATTTTTAACATTTCTTTATAGGTGGAATCGTCTGCATTAGCTACCGTATGGTCCCTTGGGGGGGGGGGTTGCTCTGGACTGTTTCTCATGTTGCCAAATTTTTTCTGCTGATTCTTCCTTATGAGTGTTTTCTTTTGTCAGTTTCCTTGCCCTAATTATCCTTTCACTTCTTCCCAGTCATTAAGTTACTGTGCCTCTAACCTAAGATTTCAATGAGTCCTTTTTGTACTGGATGAAAAGGATGAGATGATTGAAGAGCAAAAAGCAGAAAAAGATTTAAAAGAAGAAGACAAAAGAGAAAGGAGAGGTGGTGATTAAAAGGGAATATTGACAATAAGAAGAGAGGCACAGAAAGAGGGAGACAAGAGTAACAAATGTGTAGAGTAGGATACTTTGACTCAAACTTAAAAACCCTCATCCTCTGAGGATGCTGTTTTGGGTGGTTCCCTTGAGGTCACAGTTCTTTGTCAGTCTAAGCAGAGATTGTACCCCACCTCCACCAAACAGAGAGGAAAGACAAAAATACTGTACATCAAACCAAACCAAACAAACAGAAAACCTTATGGGTTAAAAATGGGGGAATACCCAAATAACAGGGACAGAACACTAGCAAAAATGAAGTTCTTATTATTAATGAGGGCAATCATGGAAAATTATATTTAAACTAGAAAAATGAAGGAGGAAAAGGAAAAAAATAAGAAAAATCTAGAGGGAAAATATTAAAATTAAAAAATAAAAAAGAAACAAGCAAAACTAAAGCAGTATATATATCTTACTGAATATTATCTGGGAAACAGGTGATATTTGCAGGTAGGAGATGTTAATCACAATGCTGATACAACTGTATGAGATGAAGACTGGAGGCCTTTGCTGATTTCTCAAACTCTGCAGTGTTGAGAGCCTAAATCTCTCCTCACCCACTAAAAGACACCTTTAACTGTTAACCTTGGCTAAGCAGAAGCTTTCCAAGGAAAACACTTGTCTCTGGGATCTCTCCTGAAGTGTCTGCCCGCTTATCCAGTGTGCCCTCACTGGTCTCACTCTATGCACTTGAGAGCCAAGATTGTAAGGCAGCCCTCCTACTGCCAAACACTGAAAGCTCCAGTCTTCCCCAGTGTCTCAATCCCAGCCTTTGGCGCTGCTCAGTCACTAGATCTCTCACCCAAGGTCTCCCAGCTGAAGCCTTGCTCTATGACCCTGAAGGCAGAGCCTAAAGGGGCAGTTCTCCCACAATGGTCGCATGTGGCCCACAGTCACTGATATTACTCTGTTCCCACTCAGTGGCTCACTCAGAATAACTTAAAGTTATCCTCACTCTTGCCTAATTTCTCTGAAGGTAGTTCAACCAAGTTCCCAAGTCCAAAAAAACAAAACAACCCATAGGGAAGTCCTTCCCTGTTTGCAATGTCACTACTGTTATAGTCACAGCTGCAGCAGCCATGGTCTCAGACAGAACAAATGTAACTACTTGCCCTTTCTCCATGCTTTAGTGTTCCTCCCGGGGTTTACAAGTTTCTCTTTGTCTCACTGTCTCCCTGCATCCCCAAAGGGATGTTTCTGGGTAGAGCCCACAAACCAAAGATGCCTGGAGACTTCTCTTCCACTATCTCATTATGCCCAGTTGCAAAGAAGCTGTTACTTGGTCACCATCTTGCTTCCTCCCCTGCAGATCAGTTCTTTATTTGTATAGTGCTGAGGGGATAGAGAATCTGGATGCATTTCAGAAGTTGTCCTCTTCCTCTCTCCCAGACAGAAACTTTGAGGAAGGGAGGTTTTTGTGACCCTCCCTGCTCTAGAGGACAGAAACAAGAGAATAGGAATGACCATGAGCACGTGACCCCTGAGAATATATAACCATAAAGTCTTCACCACACTCAGCTTCCAGCAGTGCAATACACATTCATAGCTTCATCTTCTCAAAGCCTAAACTGTGTGTGGCAGCCTCTTCCCCAGCTCAGCGAATTCCCTGCCTTTGTCTATTTCTGCAAGAACTTGCCTCTCCCCAGATGTCAGTTTTGTTTTTACCATTATAACTTCAATTAACAGAAGTATTAAACAATGTTTGCTAAATTGCAGCTTCTTCGATTTATCTGTTTTTGATGATATTGCTCTAAGAATAAAGAAAATTATGTTTCTCTTTCATGTATAAATCAAGCTGAGAGGCAGATTTATATTTAAGATGTAGAAAAATGAAAAATATATTTGATAAGCAAAAAAATAAAAATATTATGGTAAGTGTTCACTGTCATAGTACAAATCATTATAATCACTGTTTGGCACACGCAACAACATGGCTGTGTTTGCAAGTATTTGTGCTGATAAATAAGCCAAATAAATAAGAGGACAAACAATGAGATAATATTCCTTTCACAAAATTCTAGAAAATAGAAACTGATGTAAAGAATTCTAACCAACACTAATATTTGCCCAGGGAAGTTGTAAAAGAATGGAAGAAGAAAGATGGAAATACAGAAAAATGAAAGAAAATAGGAAAAGGAACTTATTTCTCACCCTGATAATAATAGTTATGGATATGTCAATACTTATCAATAGCACACCTTAAATATATATACTTTCTTCTATTTCAATTATGTATCATTAAACTTATTACAAATATGTAATAAAAAATATTGATAGGAAAAAACTGACAGAAAGAAGGATGATATGTTAAATGTTCCATATGCCTGAAAATTCACTCCATCAACCTTGTCTTCTCCTTATGTTCAGTTAATGTCAACATGTGGCAAAATTTCACAAGTTTTCAGTGCAAAATTATTGAGACCACACTAAGAAAGTCCATCTCAGTGCTGGATTCAGGGGTGTCCAGTGCCGAGACTATCAGGTCAGATTCCAGAATTCACTCCGACCAGACCTAAACTCCTGGACTCATATCAGAGCCCCTCTGCTCTGAAGTGACCCTCACATTTATAACACAGAAGAATGAAGGACACCAACAACACAGGATCCATGTCTGTGTGCAAACATGAAATACAGTGATGGATGCTGTGTATTAATCACATTACAATCTCATAAGAAGAATTTATATTTTATCAAGTGTTACCCTTGTCATATTGCTGCCCTAGCACACCCACACCTGCTCTGGATCTGCCCTCCCTCAGCGTCCCACCCCAGACCTCTTGCATAGCAGGAGCACATGCAAATAGGGCCTCCCTCTACTCATGAAAACCAGCCCAACCCTGACCCTGCAGCTCTGGGAGAGGAGCCCTAGCCCTGGGACTCCCAGGTCTGCCCAGTCGCTGGTCAGGACTGAACACAGACGACACACCATGGAGTCTGGGCTGAGCTGGCTTCTCCTGGTTACTCTGTTACAAAGTGATTCATGGAGAACTGGAGACTCAGAGTGTGTGAGTGGATGTGAGAGAGAACAGAGGGTGTGTGTGGAGGTTTATGACCAAGTATCTCTGGATTTGCAGGTGTCCAGTGTGAAGTGCAGCTGGTGGAATCTGGAGGACTATTGTTCCAGCCTGGAAGCTCCCTGAGACTCTCCTGTGCAGCCTCTGGATTCACCTTCAACCACTATGCAGTGAGCTGAATCCACCAGGCTCCAGGCAAGGGACTGGAGTGGGTCTCAAGCATCAGTCGTAATGGTGGTAGCACAAACTACGCGGACTCCATGAAGGGCTGATTCTGCATCTCCAGAGACAACAGCAAAAACACTCTGAATTGGCACATGAGCAGCCTGAGGCCCGAGGACACAGCTGTGCATTATTGCGCGAGAGACACAGCTAGGAGAAGGCCGTGTGATCCCAGATACATGGATCCGGGCGGAGCCGCCAGGGGGCGCACGGGACACCGGAGAAGCGTCTCCAGGGCAGGTGTAGGGGGGCTCAGCCCTGATTTCCTGCAGAGTCATAGCTTCCTGTCTGTGAAACAGCTTCTACAACGTCTCTGGATTCATGGTTCTGGGTTTCCCTCCAAAGTCTCTGATTTAGATATGTTTGTGGTAAGAAGAGATAAATGTCTCCAGTGCACAAAAGGCACAGAGAGACTTGTAGTTACCTTTCCTTGCCCCCAAATGTACATTATTTAGCAATATTTCTGAATAAGTCACTAAATGTATTACAGATTCTTCCTTGGGCCCCACTATGAAGCACAGAACCCAGTACTTAAATTCCCTTCTAGTCAGGAAGCAGACACCTAAGTCCCTAATAGTTATCAGGTCCTAGGGAATCACACTATTTCTCAGGAAAAGCAGGAGACTTCCGTGGTGCTGAGAGTCTAACAAACAAGCTCACGACATTAATTGTATGGACATGACACCAGGTCAGAGAGGTCCCGCCAACACTTAATGTGGATACTGGCTCTGCTGGCCTTATTCACACAAATGGTGAATACAGAAAGCTTTTCATATCCATTATTGAGATGTCTGCAGAGTGCAGGGAAAGCCACTCAAGAAAGCCAAAAACGGCTTGATAGAGCAGAAAGGGAGACTGGCTCGTGGTTTTCCTAAGGGCTCTGTGGTGGCGCAGGGTGGGGCTCCCACTAACAGGAAAAATCTTTTGGGGTTTGGACCCCACACTGACATCTGGTGATACAGGACCTGTGAATCCTCACTAAAATTCCCCTGAGTTTGGCAAATAGGGAAGGTGAAGCTATAGATTTTCAGCAGGCAGACATCAACAGAGAGATTCTCACTTCTTATTCCATTTGACCACTATTTTTTGGAAGACAAGTTTTATAATCAGATAAAAGACAATTATGGGTAGACAGCAAACATGTATGCAGAGAAATAGAATATATTTTCTTAGTATGAGCAAATAATAATAATGATGAGAATGCACGGATTAGGAATTAGAGAGATGTCTCAGTTCAAAGTAGATAGAAGCTTCTCTCTGTCCACAACTATCACCTTATTCTGAAGGTCTGAGTTCTGCTATTTGCTTGAAAGAACCAGAAGCTTCTCAGGTTCTGTGAGAATTCTCAGGTTCACACCCTTTATTAGAGGAGCCTTCCTAGAGTCTAGAATTCTGCATTGATTCTTTAGTTGTGAAATATGCACTCAAGTATTGCCTCATTGGAATTTCAATACTGTGTTTTCTTCAAAGCCCTTAATAATATCTGTTCAGTGTGGTTCAAGTACAGTGTTCACTTGATGTTCCCTCCAGTATACACTATTTCTTGCTTCAACATGACACACTTTTTAAAACAAGTTTTAAAAATATAGCCTGAGTCAGTTGGTGATAGGAATGTGTATAAGACTAAATTATTTTCAAGATTTTTTTGGTCCAGCATACAGTATCTAAAATGCTACATTTGTGGAAAAGTCTAAATATATCATCCAGGTACCAAGCTATACGGTAATAACTGACGTGTCCTAGATAAATACATTCAGTAAAGAAATCTTTGTTCAGAAGAAATTTATTTTCTTTCATTCTTTACAAGGTTTATGCTTCTAGTCCTTATCTTCAATATTGTTATTGTTATTAAATTTTAAGCCTTTTTAATTTTGTGAAGGCAAAAAGTGGAAACCTAATAAACACATGTATATGTAAAAAATAAGAAAATTAAAAAAATAAAAATTAATAACTGATGTGTCCTTGAGTGAGTCCAATATGACACCACAGATGCTAAATGGCAGAGCCCTGCCCAAGGGAGTTCAAACAGGGTTTTCAATTGTGAAATCTTGAATCTATTAATGGTAATTAGATTGGCATTCTAGAAGATTTTGAATGACTCACTGGTGTGTCAAATGAGTAATGGTATAGCCTTATAGGTTTAGATGTCTTACAGCCTAGGGGGAGGCTGCTTTTCCTGTGTAATGATCTGCTACATGTTTGCTTAGCTCCCAGACTATTTTTTTTTTGATAGAGACAGAGTCTCACTATGTCTCCCTCAGTAGAGTGCTGTGATGTCACAGCTCACAGGAACCTCCAACTCCTGGGCTTTAGACAATTCTCTTGCCTCAGCCTCCTGAGTAACTGGTACCACAGGAACCCACCACAATGCCCGGCTATGTTTCTGTTTTACAGTTCGGCTGAGGTCGGGTTTGAACCCTCCACCTTCGGTATATTGGTCTGGCGCCCTACTCAATGAGCCACAGGCGCCGCCCACCAGGATATTATTTTTTTACATGATTTGCACAGTTATATTAGGTCTCTAGGATTTAGAAGAAATTGTAAGAAGTTATAAGAAACCTTTTTGTTTGGAAAGTGTCCCAAATTCACTTCCTATTCCAAAAACTTGGGAATTTAGTCTGTTTTGGTTAATTCATAAGCTCCATGAAGTATAGTTGACTTCTGCAATGTGGGCTGATTTTACATCTGGTGGAGTACCAAATTCCAAAGGAAAGTTTGTTTAGTAACATGATTTACTTGTTATTAACACTCAATATTATTATTGAGGTATTATTAGTAGATAAATCATATTACCTCGGGTGTTTCAGTAGGAATCTTATCTAAGACATTTGCAAACTTTTCCATGATGCAACTAAAGTATCTGCATCCACACTTAGCAATAAGCCATGTCTCCTGTCAATCACACTGTAACTCACCTTTCCTGAGACTCACTCTACTTGACAACCAGTTATTTGTTATTGTAATCCTTCTAGGATATCATTTATAGGTATTTCAAACGGTAAGGCAAAAAATAGGAACTGAATAAAAAATGAGAAAATAATATAATATATATTATATTATAATATTATAATATAATAAAAAAATAATAACCTGATAAAATAAGAAGCCTGAATGTGAAGAGCTCCAGGCTTGGCTAATTCAAAAGTTTATGTACATAAGGAGCTTATTTTTTCTCATTTTTCCAAACTGATACACTCAGAATGTCAGCTTTTTTCCTGACTTCCTGAAGGAAATCATAAAACCATGAGTAACAGATATGGTTCTATAAACGTACTAAATAGAACATCTGAAGACTGTAATCCTAGCACTCTAGGAGGCAAAGGTGGGCTGATTCCTTGAGCTCAGGAGTTTGAGGCTGCAGTGAGCTTTGATGGTGCAACTCTCTACCCAGGGTGAAAGAGTGAGATTCTGCCTCAAAAAAAAAAAAGAAAGAAAAGATAGAAAATCCTAACACACCAATAATGAGTAGCATGATGCTTTCCATAAAAGAGTTTCCCAAACAAGTGAAGTTCAGAA
Organism: Arctocebus calabarensis; assembly: GCA_963573935.1. Taxonomy (NCBI): domain Eukaryota; kingdom Metazoa; phylum Chordata; class Mammalia; order Primates; family Lorisidae; genus Arctocebus; species Arctocebus calabarensis. Next base: position 13,214 of record CAUYON010042575.1, read on the forward strand.
ATAAGTGTATTCAGAGCTGAATTCCATGGCACATTAAAAACAATAAATAATACCAATTGTCTTGAAATAGTTCCAACATTTAGGAAGGAATTCTCCCTAAATTATGATACAAGGAAAGGATCACCCTGATATCAAACCCAGGAAAAGGCAGCACAACAACAAAAATACAGAAAAACTTTCATGATTGACAGAAATGCAAAAGTTCTCAACAGAACTTACCCAAGTCCAAAGCTACATCAATAAGATAATGCACAACATAAAACCAGGTTTACAATGATGGTTCAACATTCACAAAACAATAAATGTAATTTGCCACATAAACACAATATTATTGGTGAGGTATTATTAGTAGATAAATCATATTACCTAGGGTGTTTCAGTAGGAATCTTATCTAAGACATCCAAGAAAAGTAATGTGGTAATTTCATAGACATGGAAAAGACATTGATGAAATTCAACATCCCTTCTTAGTAAAAAGCCTCAAAATACTAGACATAAAAGGATTGTAGCTCCAAACAATAAAAGCTAAATATGACAGACCCACAGACAAAACCATACTAAATGGGGAAATTGAAATCTCTCCTTACATGAACTGGAACAAACAAGAATACCCTCTTTGAAAACTTGTATTCAATGTAGGACTGAATATTCTAGCCACAACAATTAGGATAGAGAATTTCCCTCTTTGCTGACAATAAAATCCTCTACCTAGAAAATCCAAAAGATTCTTCAAAAAGTTCACAGAAAGAATCAATGAATTCAGGATATTTTCAAAATACAAAATAAATGGACACAAGTGAGTAGCATCAGTAGCATTTCCCTGTAGCAATTCTGTCCTAAAACCTCATTAACAAAAGCTATCAAAGATGCAAAACTTAGCCACACACTCCCCAATAAAGGGAAAAATGTCTGCAAGAAGAACAAAACAACAAGGATGAAAGGAATGCTAGGTTACTCAGAAATATATAAAAATATTCTATGATTATAGATTGGAAGAATTTATCTAGCTCAAACCACCACACTGACAATAGTAATCTATAGATTAAATCCAGTCTTTACCAAATACCAAGATAATTTGTCACAGAATTAGAAAAGTCAATTACACTATTTACGTAGAAACAAAATGGAATGCAAATACCCAAAACAATCCTAGGAAGAATTAGGAAAAAAAGTAAGCTTGAAGCACCACATTGTTTGACTTCAAATGATAGCAAAGGAATCCACTCACTAAACAGCATGATACTGGCATTAAAATGTGCAGGTAGGTCAACGGAACAGAATAGAGGACATGGAACAGTTCACATACTTACAACAACTGATCATTGCTGATGTCTAAACTAACATACACTGAGGAAAAGGCATCATGCTCTTTTTTAATTTCAGATTAATACGAGGGTACAAATGTTTAGGTTACAATGTTTGCATTTCTAAGGTAAAGCTCAGGATGTAGTTAAGCCCTTCACCCAGGAGTGTGATGTACACCCTGCACTGAGCCCCTTAGGTGAGAATTTACCAATCCACCTACCTCCTCCCATTTTTGCTTTTCTTCCTCCCTCTCTCTTAAATATACATGTATTTTAACTACATGTGTGCATATAGTTGTTTCTATGTTGGTTTCATTTTACTATTCAGTACATTGGAAGGTTGCTTTTCCATTCTCAAGATACTTCAGTAAGAAGAATGTGTTTCACTTCCATCAAGGTAAATACAACACATGTATGTCTCCATCCTTTTCACGGCTGAATAGTAGTCCATGTACTATTCAGATACACTGAAGTTATACATATAGCATGGTTTGTTAATCCATTCATGGATTGATGGGCACTTGGGTTTCTTTCACGGAGACAGAGTTTGCAATAGATGGTTCTGGGAAAATTGGATCATTAGATGTCAAAGAATTAAAGTGTGCACCTGTATCTCACAAGATGCAAGAGTCAACCATAGATAAACCAAAGCATTCAATGTAAAACCTGAAACTGTGAAGACACTGTAACTAAACCCACAGAAAATACTTTTGCACATTGATCAAGACAAAGAATCCACATCTATGACCTCAGAGGCACAAGAGACCACAGTAAAGCTGGACAAATGAGACTTAAGATAAAAGCTTGTGCACAACCACAGAAATAATCACTATAGTGAACAGACAATTTGTATAATGGGAGAAAATATCTGCAGATTGTTAATCATACAGGGTGCTAATATCCAGAATTTACAAGGAACTCAAACAACTAACAACAAAGACAATAATAATCTCATGAAAACACAGGATATATACATCATTAGACTTTATTTATTTATTTATTTGAGACAGAACCTCAAGCTGTCACCCTGGATAGCATCACAGCTCACAGCAACCTCCAATTCCTAGACTCAAGCGAGTGTCCTGCCTCTGCCTCCCAACCAGCTGGGACTACAGGTGCCCACCACAACACCCGGCACATTAATAGACTTTCTATTTCTCCTTATCCTTTTTTTTGTTTGTTTGCTTTTTGAAGACACATTGGATACAACTTTGTGGATGTTTCTAAAATAAATAGTCTTTTCAAAAGAAGATTTGCAAATGTTCAACAAGCATAAGAGAATATGTTCAACAATTATTATTTTCTGAGAAATGCAAATAACAACTGCAGTGAGATAGTTATCTTCCCAGTAGTCAAATATCTAAAATGCAGAAGACACAGGGTAACAGATATTGGCAAGGTTATGGATAAAAAGATGAGCACACATGAGCACAGCCACTACGGAAATTGTTACTGAGATGTCTGAATGACTAAAAATAGAACTATGGATTTGATCCAGCTCTGGGGTAAGAAATCCCCACATGTACGTCTCATTCCAGTGAGCCACTAATGGGTTAAATTGGCTTTTGCCTTCACAGAAAAGGCAAAGAGTTTTGGCTACCCTGAGGCAAACACAAAGGCTGTTTTCTGGTGATCTGGAAACAGATACTTTGAAGTTTTTGCAGCCCTTGGTTCCAAGGAGTTGGAAACTGTAAAGCTTCTTGCCTAGAGACATGGTTCATGTAAAACATTTTGTCAAACTCCTAAAGATCTCAGCACTGTGGGGAAATAAAGTCATAAACCCATTTAAGGTTAACTTGGTGAGAACATGAGGAGATTCAGAAAGCAGTTCCCCTGTCTACCCATACTACCCTGAATGCCCCTGATCTCAAAAGCTAAGTAGGGTGGCCTGGTTAGTACTTGGATGGGAGAAAGCAGTTCCCTGTAGCTCCGTCTCTCTTATTTGTATGTAATTTCTTACACAAAAGCTGAGACTCATTTACAAAGAGTTAAGGTAAAAGAGCACTGTGCAGGTTTGTAGAATTGATGTCTGCCAATTAGGTTTAGAGTTAGATAGAGGAAGTTAGATAATGGTGAATGTTGTAAATCATAGATTAAGTGTGCATGTGACTGCCAATGTACATAAGGTGGCCAGAAATAAAGTTAATTTGCTACATGCCACAACAGAGCTTGTAGCTGGCTTCTTGTGCCCTTCTTAACATTGCAGAGCCAGCTCACAGCTGAGACAAAGCTGCAGCCCCTTGTGTCTCCAGTCACGCAACATCCAGCCAACCCTCTGAAAAATTATGACAAAAGTACACTCAAAAGTGTACTGCAGTTCTATTCACAACAGCAAAGACATGGAACCTACCCAAGGGCTTCTCCATAATGACTGGATGGATGATTCTGTTAATGGTGACATCATAGTCATCAGGCTATGGCAGAAACATCAGTCACTACATCAGAAGAGACAAGCGTCTAAACACATGAGCAGGTGGATAGCAGCACCAGGGCAGAGCGGGGGATGGGGAAGTTGGTATCTAGAGGTGCAAGAATATGTTATCTCACTGTCTAGTGTTAGCAAAAGGTCTAAAATATTTAGAGAAGAAAAACAAAGTCCTACCAATGGACAGGCAAAAATCTAGGTAACAAAATCCTTCTCTGAGTGAGGTCTGATGTTGAACATCAGAAGCTGAAACTTGACAGCAACCATCACAAATATTAAAAGTGATAAAGGGAATTATATGCAGGAAAGTAAAGGGCAGTAATATAACAGCATTTCACTAAATAGTTAACTCCGTGGAGATATTTTTATAAGGAATGTAATGGAAATTGGAATTATTTTGGCCAGTGGTGTAATATTACTTTCCTAGGTAGCTAAATTTTTTGAAAAACATTTCTGTTACTTTTTCTGTAAAAGAAAATTTATTTAAGGTTAATGTGAGGGTACAAACAACCAGGTCAAAATATTTGATTTCATTAGGTGGAGTCCATCTTGTCTTTACAGCCCCACACAAAAGGAGTGCCAAACACACCACCCCATGCCCATTTCATGAAAGCACAACAAATGCCTCCTCCTACTTGATTACCCCCCAATTTGAAATGAAATGGGTTTTTCTCCTAACTGTACATTCATGAGATCATCTACTAGCTTCATAACAATATTGATACATTGCATAAATGCTTTTCCATTCTTGTGATACTCTACCAAGAAGAATATGTTTCAACTCTATCCAGGGTATTACGAAAGATGTGAAGTCATCATCTTTTTTTAATTGCTGATCTTTTTTTAATTTCTTGATCTATTCCTGAGTTGATGGGCATTTAGGTTGTTTCCACTTCTTGACAATTGTAAATTGAGCTGTGATAAACAGCCTACTGCAAATGTCCTTAGGAAAAAATGATTTTCTTTCTTCTGAGTGGATGCCTCGTAGAGGGATTTAAAGACAAGGTTTCTCAAGTGCTTTTAGAAAGAATTCTGTCAGTGTATTATTTATTAGTGTGTTTCATATATTAGAAGCCACTGCATGACAATTAAAAAGCACATTTTATTTCTTATATAGCATCAAAACTTCATGCTATCTCTGTCTATCTCCCCCCAACATAGAAAGATACATAAATATAGAAGTGACCCCCCCAAAATTTTACATATTTATGACAAATACATGTTCCTTTTGTGGCTACTGTAATTATAAATTGACCTGAACAAATACACTCATTTTTTTAAAAAACACACTCTCTGAGCTTGTTACACTTGTATGTAAACATTTCCAGTGCCATAGGAAACAGAGTCCATGGCAACTTAGATTCAGAGAAACCTATTCTCAGAAGGTGACTGTCTGATGCCTCTACTTGGACCCAATCCAGTTCTTTATAGAATCTAATCAAATTCTCACTCAAATTGGTCCCCTGCTCCTGAAGTCTATGAGGTGAGAGCTCTGATTCCTTCTTCCAGGTCCCCACTCTGTACAAGGCACAGAGAAGAGGTGCAATAAATGTTTACGGACAATGCTCCCAACACCACTTCATATTCTGGCGACTTTTGACTCTCCCCATCTGAGGGCACCCCAGAGCAAGTCACACTAGGTTGCTCTGAAGCCTATCTCAGCCTCCCTCTTGTGTCCATATGTCATGCACAGATAGGATTCTAAGGCACTCACGGGCCCCTGCAGGATAGGCTGCCTGGTGTCAGGCATAGGTGACTGCTGATCCACAGGCACCTCTCACAATTTACACACTTTATGCTGCATGTACATGATGATGAGACATCCCAGGGCAGCACCATAGGTAATCCCACTGAGTCTAGGGTCAGACAGTGATCAGCAAAAAGCCTGCGTGGGCCAGTCTCCCCCATGTTCCCAGATGTCCAGTGACAAGAGCTAAAACATACTGGGTGCAGCAGACAAAATAAGGGTTATTTTAAAAAATGTAAAGCTTATTGTGCATAAAGAGGAACAGGAACTGAATGGGAAACCTTAAAGTAGATGTTGTAAGAGGAGATGGGGCTCTTGGCAGTTAGACAGCAGCTTTTAATGCATGAGCGAGGTCCTACACGGATCTCTGTTGTCCTGTTAGAGCTGTGTAAGCTTATTTAAAGTTATCAGGCTGACACGAAGAAAAGTTTAAGTTTTGTTTATGATTGCAGATAGAATTTTCAGAGAAATCCAAATAGTTGAATTTGGATATTCAACAGTAGTTGACTATATTCAACAGTCACAGTGCTCTGGGCGTTGAGGGTAAGGATATGCCAAGCTGTGGCCTCTACTTAAGTTTTATTACTCTGTCAACTATCTGTGATCAGCCAAGTTACGGACAAGTGCACAGCACACCCCTGGGGAAGGGCTCAGCTACAGCTTGGACCTCATCTGACAAACACAAACAATATAACCTAACAATTTGTACCTCATATTAATCTGAACTTTGAAATATAATAAAGCAGGAATGAGAACATAAGTAATCATAAAAATATATTTTAGGAAAAAACATTCAGTTCAATGGAAGCAGATGGTCTAAGTGTTGTACTGAGGGGCTGAGGAGGGAGAGGCAAGACTAAGAGTGGAGGCACCTGCAGCCTCTGCTTCCTCAGAAGAACCAAGATATCCAGGAGACACCTTCCCTTCCACTAGATTGTCCCAGAAAAACCACTTTAATAAAACAGAGAGATGACAGGGGCCACCCGGGGTGAATGAAGGGGCAGTGAGTCTTCCTGTCCAGGGTGCTCAGAACACTGCTCAGCCCCAGCTTCGACCCAGAGAGCAGGTGAGTGAAAGACCCCAGGGCCACACAGTTCCCTCCCGAACCTATATCCTTTACTCCTGTTACATTTAGAATGTGCCTGAATTCCTCAGTAAAGGGGTTGATAATAAACAAATGCACAATTTTGTCCAAAAGAACAAAGGTAAAAACAGATAATGACATGAGAAATGTATGTGATACATGAAAATGCTCCTGTTTAATGCTGCTTCTTTTCACATTCATAAGGTGATAACAGGAGTCAATGGACATCAAACCATATTCCCATAAAACTAACATGGTTTGAGTGTATAATCACTCAGTCTGTCCTAGGGTGGTTGGGTTCCTTGGGCATTGGGGTTCAAGCAGGATAAGCAGAGGCCCAGACATGTGCTCACTCCACCCAGATGAGAGCTCTGAACACAGAAAGACGATATGAGCCTCTCTTTGAAACTGTGCATCTGCATGTAGAAAACATTTGACAGTACATACTGTGTTTCCTCTGCATGTGCAAAAAGTAAACATTATCTGTAGTAAGCTTTTATTAACCAGAGGCAATATTCATTGGCCAATTATACCTGGATAAAACTGCTTTTATTATTATTATTTTTGATTAAATCATAGCTATGGTCATTAATGCAATCATGGGGTACAGTGTGTTGGTGTAACATACAATCTGAAATGTTTTTATCAAACTGGTTAACACAGCCTCACGGCATTTTCTTGGTTATTGTGTAAAGACCTTCATATTCTGCATTCAATAAATTTCACCTGTACCCTTCTAAGAGGCACCGTAGGTATGGTCCCACCAATTACCGTCCCTTCACCCATCCTCCCCTTCCCTCCTTGCTCCTTACCCCAAATGCTTGTGATATAATTGGGTTATAGCCTTCATATGAAAGCTATAAATTGATTTCATGGCATGACTGAGTACATTAGATACTTTTTCTTCCATTCTTGAGATAATTTGCTAAGAAGAATATGTTGCAGATCCATCCATGTAAACATGAAAGAGGTAAAGTCTCCATCTTTCTTTCAGGCTGCATAATATTCCATGGTGTATATGTACCACAATTTATTAATCCATTTGTTGGTCGATGGGCACTTGGGCTTCTTCCATGACTTAGCAATTATGAATTGGTATGTAATAAACATTCTGGTACAAATATCTTTGTTATTTACCTAGTAGAGGAATTATAGGATCTAATGGCAGGTCTATAAACATTTCCAAATGGAGCATATTAGTTTGCTTTCTCACCAGCAATGTAGAAATGTTCCCTTTTCTCCACATTCACGCCAACATGTCTGGCATTGGGATTTTGTGATGTGGGCTAATCTTACTGGAGTTAGATGATATCTCAAAGTAGGTTTGATTTGCATTTCTCTGTTGATTAAGGATGATGAGCATTTCTTAATGTGTTTGTAGGCTGTGCACCTATTTTCTTCAGAGAATTTTCTCATCAGGTCCCTTGCCCACCCAGAGATGGAATCACTTGTTCTTTTCTTGCTCATACATTTGAGTTCTCTGTGGATTCTAGTTATTAGACCTTTGTTGGAGGCATAACCTGCAAATATCTTCTCCCATTCTGAGGGCTGTCTGTTTGCTTTACTTACTGTGTTCTTGACTGTGCAGAAGATTTTTAGTCTGAAAAGGGTCCCAGTAGTGTATTTTTGATGCTGCTTCAATTGCCCCGGGAGTCCTTCTCATAAAATATTCACCCAGGCTGATTCCCTCAAGAGTTTTCCCTACACTTTCTTCTAGTATTTTTCTAGTTTCATATCTTAAGTTTAAATCTTTAATTCAGTGAGAGTCTATCTTAGTTAACGGTGAAAGGTATGGGTCCTATTTCAGTCTTCTATAGGTCACCAGCCAGTTCACCCAGCACCATTTGTTAAATAGGGAATCTTTTCCCCACTGAATGTTTTTAATTGGCTTCTCAAAGATCTAATAAATGCATAGCTGGGTTCGTCTCTTGGTTCTCTATTCTGTTCCATACATCTACCTCTCTGTTTTTGTACCATTACCATGCTGTATTGATCACTATCAATTTATAGTATAGTCTTATGTCTGGTAGAGTTATTCCTCTTGCTTTGTTTTTATTTCTGAGTAATGTCTTGGCTATTTACGTTTTTTTCTGATTCCATATAAAATGAAGTGTTATTTTTTCGAGATCTTTAATGGATGACAATGGAGCTTTAATAGGCATTGCATTAAAATTGTATATTGCTTTGGGTAGTATGGACATTTTAACAATGTTGATTCTTCCCAGCCATGACCATAGTATGTTTTTCAATTTGTTAACATCTTCTGCTATTTCTTTTCTTAGTTTCATAGTTCTCTTTAAAAGATCTTTCACATCATTTGTTAGGTAAACTCCCAATATTTCATCTTCTTTGGCACTTGTGAATGGAATAGAGTTCTTGACTGTTATTTCAGCTTGGCTATTATTGCTAAATATAAAGGCTACAGATTTATTAGCATTGATTTTGCAACCTGAGACACTGATGTATTCCTTGATCACTTCTGAGAATTTTATAGTAGAATCCTGGTGTTTTCCAGATACACAATCATATCATCTGCAAAGAGTGAAAGTTTGATCTCTTCTGACACTATATGGATATACTTGATCGCCTTTTCTTCCCTAATTGCAATGGATGAAATTTCCATTACAATGTTGAAGAGCAATGGAGACCATGGGCAACCTTGCTTTGTTCCTGATCTGAGTGGAAATGATTTCAATTTAACGCCATTCAATATGATATAGACTGTGGGTTTGCTAAAGATGGCCTCTATCAGTTTAAGAAATGTCCTTTATATACCAACTTTCTTAAGTGTTTTCTGATCATGAAGGGATGCTGGATATTATCAGAAGCTTTTTCTGCATCAATTGAGAGAATCATATGGTCTTTGTTTTATAATTTGTTTATGTGCTGAATTATATTTATAGATTTATGTATTTTGAACCAGCCTTGAGTCCCTGGGATAAAACCCACTGGGTCGTGGTGTACAATATGTTTGATGTGTTCCTGGATTCTGTTTATTAGGATCTTGTTGAATATTTTTGCATCAATATTCATTAGTGATATTGGTCTATAATTTTCTTTTTTTGCTAGGTCTATTCCTGGTTTGGGGATCAAGGTGATGTTTGCTTCATAGAATGTGTTTGGTAGTATTCCTTCTTTTTCTATATTTTGCAAAAGGTAGAGTAATATAGGTACTAGTTCCTTTTTAAAGATTTGGTAGAATTCTGACATGAAGCCATCTGGTCCTAGGCTTTTTTTTTTTTTTTTTTTAGGAAGATTTTTGTATACTTGATGCTATTTCAGAACTTGATATATGCCTGTTCAACATTTCCACTTGATTCTGGCTAAGTCTTGGAAGGTGGTGTGCTTCCAGGTATTGCTCAATTTCCTTCAGATTTTCATATTCTGAGAGTAAAGTTTCTTATAATATTCATTAAGGATTGAATTTCTGAGGAATCTGTTGTTATTTCATCTTTACCATTTTTACCATTTATGATTGATGAAATTAGAGATTTTAGCCTTTTTTTTCTGGTTAGATTAGCCAAAGGTTTATCTATTTTATTGACCTTTTCAAAAAACCAACTTTTTGATTCATTGATCTGTTGTATAATTCTTTTGTTTTCAATTTCACTTAATTCTGTCTAATTTTGGTTATTTCTTTTCTTCCACTGGGTTTGGGATTAGAATATTCTTCTCTTTCCAGTAGCTTGAGATCTCCCATTAAGTTGTTTACTTCCTCTCTTTCCATTCTCTTGAAGAAGGCTTGCAGTGCTATAAACTTTCCTCTTAGGACTGCCTTTGCAGTATCCCAGAGGTTTTAATAATTCATGTCTTTATTGTCGTTTTGTTCCACAAATTTGGTAATTTCCTTCTTAATCTAATCTATGACTCATCTATCATTCAGCATAAGGTTATTTAGCTTCCATGACTTTATATGAGTATGCAGATTCCGATTGTTACGGGTTTCAACTTTTATTCCATAATGGTCCGAGAAGATTCAAGGAATAATTTTTTTTCTTTGAAGTTTGCTGAGGTTAGACTTGTGACCTAAGATGAGATCAATTTTGCAGTGTGTTCCATAGGCTGATGAGTAGAATGTATATTCAGTTTTGTTAGGATGAAATGTTCTGTATATATCTGTTAAATCCAAATGCTGAATGATTAAGTTTAACTCTAAAATTTCTTTGTTTAGCTTCTTATTGGAGGATCTATCCAACATTGCTAAATGAGTGCTAAAAATCTCTGAGTACTATGGAGCTGGAGGAAATCAAGTTGCTCAAGTTTGTTAGAATTTCTCTTAGGAATTGAGGCACATTGTGGTTGGGTGCATAAATATTAATAATTGAAATCTCATCAAATTGAGTTTTACCATTAACAAATATGAAGTATCCATCTTTATTCTTCCTTACTTTTGCTGGTTTAAAGCCTATTCTATCTGCAAATAAAATTGCAACACCTGCAGTTTTCTGCTTTCCATTTGCCTGGAATATAGATGACCATCGCTTCACCCTGAGTTTGTATATGTTTTTTAAGGTAAGATGAGATTGTTGTATGCAGCATATATCTGGCCTGAGTTTTTGTATCCAGTCAACCAACCTGCCTCTTTAGAAGACAATTTGAGCCATTCATATTAATTGAGAATATTGAAAAGCCTGGTAGAATTTAGGGTATCAAGTTTTTTGAAAGTCCAGTGGACATTTTTAATCCTTTCATCACAGTGGAATTTGGAATTTGATCAAAAATTTCTGTGTGAGTTTACTTTTGTGGTGCAGAATTGCACTGGTCATTGTGGAGGATAGGTCAGAGAATACCCTGAAGAGATGGTTTAGTTATGGTAAATTTCTTCAACATGTGAATGTCATTAAAGTATTTAATTTCTCCATCATAAATGAAAGTCAGTTTAGCTGGATACAGGATCCAGGGTTGAAAGTTATTTTGTTTTAGGAGATTAAAAGCCAATGACTGCCCTCTTCTAGCTTGAAAGGTTTGAGTAGAGAGATCTGCAGTTATTCTAAAATTCTTCCCCTTGTGTGTTATGGTTTTCTTACGTCTGGCTGCTTCCAGAATTTTCACCTTTATATAAACTTTAGTTAAGTTAATTATAAAGTGCCTGGGGGATGTCTTATTTGGGTTGAGTCATGCTCAGATTCTGAAACTGTCTGCTATCTGAATTTCACAATCTCTTGGCATGTCTGGAAAGTTCTCTTTCATAATCTTATGAAGAAGAGCCTCTGTGCCTTGTGAAGCCACTTCATCGCTTTCAGGGATCCCTGTAAGGCAAATATTGGTTTTCTTCTACTTATCCCAGAGCTCTCAGAGAGAACGATCCATTTTTGCTCTCCATTTCTCTTCCTCTTTGAGAGTTTGGGAGTGTTCGAAAGCTTTATCTTCAATGTCAGAAATCCTTTCTTCTGCTTGCTCCATTCTGTTACTGAGGGATTCTACTGTATTTCTCAGATCTTTGAGGGTTGCAACTTCTTGTCTCAATGTGGCAAAGTCCTTGGTGATTTTGTCTTTGAATTTGTTGAACTCTTGAGACAACTTTTGAAGTGCTCCTTTAATTTCTAATTCAAATTTTTCCTCTATTTTATTGATCTTATTTGCAATCCAAATTCTGAATTCTGTTTCTGACATCTCAGTCATCTGTTCATGAATAGGATCTACAGTTGTGTCCACCAAATTATTCCTCTTGGGGGGGGGATTGATCTACTCTGGTTATTCTGGTTATTCATGTTACCAGAGTTTTTCTGCTGATTCCACCCCATGATTATTTTATACCATATGACTAAATGAGCAGATAAAGAGAATTTGGGTTCAGGGATCCAGGAGTACTTATTTTTTCTTGGAATGACACAAATTGGACAAAAGTAGGTTTAACATTCTTACCAAAATTATGTATGTTTGGAAATTTCAGTGTGTTGTCATGAACACAAGCAACTGAACTTCTCATTTGACTTTGCAAGACATCTATGTTACGATGTTTTATAATAATTCCTGTGTTATCCACTCCTTTTTGTCTTTGCTATTTGGTTTGCATGACTTCCAATGATATTTTTGAAGTCCCATCTTCACTTGCAGGCTGAGCCAACCCCACTGCTGAGTGAGCACAGGGCTCCTTCTATGAAGAGCACAGTGCTTCTGACTGTCATGAAACTCCATCCGATATTAATGTTTCCATCTGTCAGCAGAGTCAATGCCTGATGCTGTGGTCTTCCTATTTTGACATGTGGAATTTTTGCTAAATATGCTTATTAATTAGACAGCTCTATGGGTTCTGTCATTTACAATCATATTCAGATTATTTGTCTATTATTGCTCTGGTCTTCTTCTCAGATGTATCTTATAATCATGTTGATAACCAGATAGGCTGTGTTGGACAGTTGATGTTGCTTTGTTAGTTTATTGGATGAATTTTCTGTCTATAGTTTCTCATATCCTATATTTGCTAGGCACTTAGTGGACAGTTTTTCTGGACTTCCTCAGAGGTACCTCTGCATTCTGTATTTGCAGTGGATACCAGGGTTGAATCTCTTCTTTCTGTGTCCATCAGAGGCGTCAGATTCCCCAATGACACCTTGCTATGTTCCCTGCTTGGTTTCATCTTCTCCCCGTGCTCTCCTGCAGAGCCTCTGTCTGTTCCAACTATCCACACACACTCCAGGGTGAAACTTACCTGAAAATTGTCAGTGTGTGGAAGGTTTGGGACTAAAGGGAGAGTCTATGACCTTCTCCTGAGCTGTAATTCTAGGCAGGCATCAGGACCCTGGGTCTGGGTGCTGCCTTCCAGGTGCTGCTTTCTCTGATCCAGGTGATTTGATGGTCCCAGTTTTCCTGCCCCCTCCTCCTGGGCAGAGTGTCTCTTACTATTATTTATAGTTTTCTATCACAGAACTAATGTTTCTCCAACAGGGTCCTCAGATTCAAAATTTGATGCCCTTCCCTTCAGATCAAGTCTTTTATGACACGTAGAATGTGAGGGGTGGTTCTGAACATAATTCTGGTGTGTACCTCTGTTTCCCTCCCAGTTCCTATTGGGTCCACTGTGCCCCTAGGATGCCAGTTTTGAAGATTTTATTGAAAATCTATTCTTTAATTTTATAAGGGTAAATGGAAGCATTTCAGAAGTGTGTATTTTCTGTCTCTCTCCCACAGTGGATTTGAAAGAAAAGAGATTTTTGTGACTGCTGCTTTCCTAGAGGAAAGAGATAGAAGTGGAGAGGATAGAATGCCCCTTGAGCCTGATACCCCAGAGAGTTTCCCACCATAACGCCTTTACCATACTCTTCTCCCAGCAGTGAGATACACACTCATAGCTTTATCCTCTCACAACCTACGCTGCATGTGGCAGCCTTTCCCCAGGTCAAATAACTCCCTGGCCTTGGTTATTCCTACAAAATTTGTGTCTCTCCACATGTCAGGTTTGTTCTTAGTCCTATAACTTCAATTATCTCCGGTATTAATGAATATTTCCCAAATTACCTCTTCTGCAGTTTCTCTGTGGTTGCCAATATTATTGTTCTCAGAATAATCACAAGAAACTGTATTTCTCACCAAGGTACTGTGGCTCAAACTGAGCCACAGATTTACTTGTAAGACCCCAAAAATTTAACTAATATATAGTTAAAGCTTAATAGACAGTAATTACATGACTCTTCTTCAGTGGAATACTACCTCATCAGAATCCATGAGTGTTTCATACACTCAGCAACATGTCTCTATTTGGAAGTATTTATACTCAGTAATTAATTGATAGTAAGAGGAGTAAAAATTGCATTGCTCCACTTATATAATCTGTCAGAAATGAAAACTAACCTAAAGTACTATTGGAAAGACCAATATCTGCCTAGGAGAGAAATATGGAAAGGAAAAGGGAAAGAAGGAAATAAGGAAGAAGAGAAGATGAGGTTAAGTATGGTGATTGTGGATGTGTTAATATTTTTAATGTGTACACTTTAAATATATATGCATTTGTCCATTATGCCTCATAATTATACCTCATTAAATTAATTACAAACAATAATGGACTACTGAGAAGAAACATAGTCTTAGAAGGAAAATGACCCAGAAAACCAAAAATTCAACCGCATCAACCATAGTCCTCCTCATTTTCAGGGTAAAGTTTTCAAGCAGGAAAACTACAAATGTCCCTATAACAAAACACTGAAACCACTAACAGTCCCAATTCAGTCCAGGAGTGTGTCCATGGGACAGGGGAGTCTAGTGCTGAGAAGTTCATGCTCAGATACCAAAAGTCACTCTTAACATAGTTGAAATGCAGGACACATCACAGAGACAAACTGTGCTCAGGGGTGAGCCTCACATTTGTACCATGGAAGAAACAATGACACATGCAAAATGTGATCCACGCGCATGTGTAAACATGAACTAAGTTGATATATCATAAGTATTACATGAAATATCACAATAGGAGTTTGTGTTTTTATCATGTGTTACCCTTGTCATATTGCTGCCCCAGCACACTCACACATGCTCTGGCCCTGTCCTCCATCAGCGTCCCAATCCATATCTCCTATAGAGCAGGAGGGCATGTAAATAAGGCCTCCCTCTGCTCATGAAAACTAGGCCAGCCCTGACCCTGCAACTCTTGGGGAAGAGCCCAGGCTCTGGGAATCCCAGGTCTGCCCTCTCGCTGCTCAATACTGAACACAGATGATGAACCATGGAGTCTGGGCTGAACTGGTTTCTCCTTGTTGCTCTGTTACAAAGTGACTCATGGAGAACTAGAGACTCAGAGTGTGTGTGTGGATGTGAGAGAGAGAACAGAGGGTGTGTGTGTGGAGATTTCTGACCAGGTGTCTCTATGTTTGCAGGTGTCCAGTGTGAGGTGAAGCTGGTGGAGTCTGGGGGAGGCTTGGCCCAACCTGGAGGGGTCCCTGAGACTATCCTGTGCAGCCTCCTGGTTTCCCTTCAGTGATTACAGCATGAACTGGGTCCTCTAGGCTCCAAGGAAGGGGCCAGATAGGGAGACACAAGTGAGTCAACCATATGAAAGTAGTCAATAGTACTCTCAAATCAGTATAAGGGAGATTCACAATCACCAGAGACAACCCTACAAACACAATTTCCCTTGAAATGACTAATCTGAAACCTGAAGACACCGTGTAAGGGACACAGCAAGGGGACTGGAGTGTGAGCACAGATACCAACCTCCTGCGAGGTGTGACCACCAGGACAGGGGTTGACCCGGTGGTGACCCGGGACACAGGCACAAAGTCACTTCAGGCAGGTACAGGGCTGTGCTCATCCCTGGTTTTATCTCCAGCTCCGGGGCTCCCTCTGCATCTTAGTGTTTCCCACAAGAACCTCCCAGTGGAGTCTCAAGATTTACAACTTTATTCCTACCAGCAAAGTCACTAAACTTAAATAGTTTCTTATAATAGGAGAAATCATTCTCATATGCCATAAAGAGACTTGTAAGTTGTGGAGGCAGAAAAATTCACAGAAGCCAGGTGAGGCTCCGGGAAGTTTCAGCTCAGGGTGTATGTCAGACATTGAGTGAAGGAGAAAGTTGAGAAGAGAGTGGAAATTCATAACTACACTGTAATGCACGCAAAGTACCACACAGCCATTGGTGCCTCCCTGATCCACAGTTGCCCTTGTCAGGAGCACAGCATCATCCAGGAGTGACTGTTACTATGATCAGCACCAAGCTGGATCGTCACCTGGAACTAGCCCACAGGACGTGTGTCTTTAGCACAAACCTGGTGATGGATGACAAGGGTGACAGCCAGGTATCTGGTCCATGGTGCTCCCTGTAGTTGGAGGGATGGGAGGTGAATTGTCATGGCCACACACTGTTCATGGACTTTAATAAAACAAAACATGGTTTTATGTGAGCCTCTCTTTATATTTATATATTTATACATATATATATGTAAAAGCAAGCATGTAGTCTACAAACAATTGTAATTTTCACATTCACCTCAGGTACATTTTTCATTAACTTTCTACTGGTCAGTGTTTCCACTAACATGAAGGATTGTTAAATGTACTGGTAGATGAATTTGTTCTTATAGCCATTGGTTTCTGTCCATGTGCAGAGATCTTGAGTAGAGTAAGTTTCATCATTTCCAGACACAGCCACTACCCTGACACAGTGGAAGAGCAGAGACTTCCCTGACTGCTGTGACTAACGTGGGAGCTGGCTCTGCCCTCCCTCAGAGCCTGCAGAAACCCCAAACATCACTCCCTATATCAAGTGCTGCCTCTCCTGTATAGGGAGCTGGACTGACACTGACTCAAGTCTGATTGGTGGGCTGAGAATCAGGAGAGTTGAGTTTTATTCTTAATATTACCTTCCTCAGAGATGCAGGTGACAATTCAACTCCCCTTCCTGGACACCTCTTTTTCATTCTTCATTGTTGCATATTTGGGGAAGGTAAAGTGGTGCCACATATTTGCCTGAATCTAACCTCAAAATCTATTGAATGTTTCTGGAAAACTTACAGACTCAACAAAAGTGGGTTTGATATATTTACCACAATATGTGTGATGGAAATTTCAATGTGTTATTCTGAACACCAGCAGCTGTATTCTCACTTCACTTGGTAGGTACTGAGACGAGGAATGTAATTGAGACCTGGGCAGATTGAGACAACTTTGGATAATGTCAGATCCACCATCTTTCATTCCTTTTGTATTCTGCTGGTATCACTTGTAATGTTTTCTCTTTACTTTCTTATATTACTTATTTGAATTTTCTCTCATTTTTTCGTCTCCTTACTCTACCTTAGTGTTTCTCCTTTTTAAATTTTCAAAAGGAAAATAAAACAATTCAGGAATGTGTTGATATTTCTATTGTCCCATGTGGATGGGTGAAAAACAGGGTGGTGTGAGGCAGCAGATGCTCTGAGTAAGTTGTTTGGGACAAATGTTATCAGTGGGAGTTGGGAATGGTACAGGCACACTCCAGGGGTTCATTTCATGAACACTGAGACAGTGCAGAAATGTGTATGTACAGGTAATAACTGAAAAGAAAGCTTTAAATGCTGCACTCAGTCCTGGCCTTCCACACACTGAGCTGTGGCTGCAAGTCTCCGATCCACAATCAATATGAACAGTTTTCCTGAAAACACAAACCACAGTGTTAAAGAAGGTGTGCCTGATGTAGGGCTGGAGAGGAAAACCCTTTAAACTACTAAATCCAGGCAGTGGCAGGAAAAAGGTGTATCATACTGTCAATGATTTATGCCATTTTGGGTGGATGTTGGACCCACATCTTACAACAGGTCAGTCACACATGGCAGCAGATGAACCTAGAACACAGCAGACTGTTCCTGATGGGATAAGGAACCTCCATAGGAGAGGTCAGTCTGTTTGTCATGTGAGAAAAGTGGACTCTCCAGATGAAAACACTGGCTCATTACTCAAGGCCTGGTGCTCTGGCTTCATGAAGGTGAGGATGTTCACCACATAACATGTACCTTTCCCAGGATGTGGAACGTGCTGTGATGAAGGGGGCCCTGTTGGTTCTGCACTGCAGGGCCCCTAACTGTGCAAAATATCTTTGGATATGTGTAGTGTTGTTTACCCTCAGATTCCCCCTTGGGCCTTAGAAACACTGAGGAAATGAGACTGACCCAAAAGAAAATGGAACAGACACAGGGGAGAAGCAGGGCTCTCGTGCCAACAAGGTGGATGTACTTCAATGGTTAATGGAGAAAGAAATGGCTGAAGAAGACAGCGGTGGGGTTGACACACATGTCAAAAAACAGCACTACTGGTCGTGGGTGGAGCAGTGTGTTCCCTTCAAGGCTGTTGACACTGACAGACCTGATCATATGTTCCCTACTTACCGTGTTTGTAGGAATGTGAAAATGCAGAAGACAAAATGGCTTTTACAATCTTGTCCTGACTGTCGCTAGCAAAGGTCTGGCAAATTACACAAAATGAGGAATTCTGAAGGTCTGTGACAATTATGCCCTGCCCCAGCTGGGTGCTCAGACCATGTTCACATGCATGTGCAAAGGGCAGGTGGTGAGGCCGGGTCCTAGTGGCAGTTCTTGTGAGCAGGCGCTTCTACATGAAATCCTCACTTCAGTCTCCCCAGGCTCTACTCCTGGTTTTCTTTTTCTTTTCTTTCTTTCTTTCTTTTTTTTTTTTTTTTGTAGAGACAGAGTCTCACTTTTTTGCCCTCTGTAGAGTGCTGTAGTGACACATAGCTCACAGCAACCTCTACTTCCTGGGCTTAGACAATTCTCTTGCCTCAGCCTCCCGAGTAGCTGGGACTACAGGCACAATGCCTGACTATTTTTCTGTTGCAGTTTGGCCGGGGCCAGGTTTGAACCTCAAGGGGCACAGTCTTCTGCACCCTTGTTAGGCCCATCTGTCTCATTTGTGGTTCTTGAGGCCCTGAGAAGGAACATTTATAGTACTTGGGCTAGATGTGAGTTTTGGAGGATTTTTTCCCCCAGCTCACAGAAGTGATGTAGGTGAAACACCTATAAGCAAACCTTTAAATGGTTCCATTTTGTGAAGGCAAGTTTAAAGTATTTTGTGAGTCAGAAAGGAAAAAATCCTGGACATAACTCCATATATGGCTTAGAACCTAATCATGTAAAAGTGATTTAGGGCAGAGCTTCGTGGAGACAGGTCTGCAAACAGATACCTGTATATCTCGGGATTTTCCAGGCTACTCTCTTAAGATGATTAACAGCCTCCAAATGGTCTGTTAAATGATCAAGCATTTATACCACTTATTTCCCCAAAATCTTGTTTTGTGGTTTATCTCGATTGTTATTTATATCTAAACAGGATATTCTTGGTTTAAAAAGGTGTGTACTTGCTTTGCTGTAAACGAGGTACGTTTATGGCAGATTTTGTTACCTTTTGTGTTCTTTATCCTTGGACATTGTTATCTGATTATTTGCGGTATATAATAATCTTGGTAAAGATGAGTAGTTGCTGAATGCCTGAGTGAGCTTCAGCCATTCCCTTTCAAATCAATCATTCCGGTGCTACCTCTGCATTGTCGATCACGGGGGCTGGGTGGCAGCTATGGAACCCACCACCCTCGGTATATGGGGCCAGCACCCTACCCACTGAGCCACAGATGGCACCCAGTTTTTGTTTTTCTTTATCATGTGGCTCTAGTTATATTCCAACAACTTCTCCCACAGGATCGTAGACAAAGGTCAGCAGGAAGGAGGCCTGACCTGAGTCCTGTGTGTACCTGGAATAGAATGTGTGGGAGACTATGAAGGACTATTGGGACCCTTGTGCACCTGCTCAGAGGTGAACATTAGCCATGGAGCTGCCTTTGGGTTGCTGGGCTATGAACCCTGGGGAGCCTCCACTGTGGGGTAAGCAACCTCAAGTGAGGGACACCCCCTTTAAAATTCCTGGAAAGTGGGCCTCCCACACTGCCCGCTGGATCCTCAGTGCAGCCCTTTCTGTGCTCCAGGATGGGGTCTTCTGTCATCCTCACCCTTCTCCTGGCTGTTCTCCCAGGTCAGTCCTGGCTCAGGATCTGGGGTCGCAGGAGGGGTGGACAGGAGGAGCCCTGATCTAAGTTCTGCTTCTCCCACACAAGTGTCTGTGCCCAGGTGCAGCCGGTACAGTCAGGGGCAGAGGTGAGACGGCCCAGGGAGTCTCTGACCATCTCCTGCAAGGCATCTGGATGCAGCTTCACAGAATATTGGATGAGCTGGGTGCACCAGAGGCCCGGAAAGGGCCTGGAGTTGGGGGGGAGAATCGATCCTGAGGATTCTCAAACAAAGCACAGCCCGGCTTTCCAAGACTGTATCACTAGCTCCACCAACAACTCCAACAGTACCACTTTCCTGCGGTGGAGTAGCCTGAAGGTCAAGGACACGGGCCATGTATTACTGCTCTATGGACACAGTGAGGGAACTGCAGTGAGAGCCCAGACACCAACCTCCTGTGGGACGCAGCTGCCAGGGAATGCCAGGGACACAGAAGCAGTCACCCAGGGCAGGTGCAGGAGGGCTCAGCCCTGGTTTCCTGTAGGGTCGCAGCTTTCTCTCTGTATAACAGACGTTGCCACAAAGTCTATGGATTCATGGTTCTGAGCTTCCTCTAAATCTTCCCTGATTTAGATATGTTTCTGGGAGTAAGAAAAAAATGTCTCCAGTGCATAAAAGGCACAGAGAAGCCTGCAGTTACAATAGCATGTCCCCAAATGTACCTTAATTAGCAACATTTCTGAATTAGTCACCAAGTATATTACAGATTCTTCCTTAGACCCCACTATGAAGCACAGAACCCAGACATAAATTTCCTTCTAGTCAGAAAGCAGGATAAAATCCTAATAGTTATCAAGTTGCTAGGGAATCACACTATTTCTCAGGAAAAGAAGGAAGACCACCATGGCGCTCAAGGTATAAGGAATGAGTTCACAACAATCAATAGTAGTGGATATGACACAAGGTCACAGAAGCCATCCACTTAGTGTGGATGTTGGCTCTGCTCATCACACACACACACACACACACACACACACACACACTCACACAGAGTCAATACAGAAAGCTTTATTATGTCCACTATTGAGATGTCTGCTGAGAGCAGGGAAGACCTCTCAAGAAAGCCAAAAATGCTTAATAGAGCAGAAATGGAGATTGGCTCATGGTTTTCATAAGGGCTCTGTGGTGGGCCAGGTGGGGCTCCCACTAACAGGAAAGGGCTTGTGGGGGGTGGACCTCACACTGATATTTTGCATATCATGAGTAAAATTCCCTGGAGTTTGGCAAATAGAAAAGGTGAAGGGGATGACCCTGAAGATTTTCATCAGACAGACATCAACTAAGACAGTCTCACTTCTTATTCCATTCAACAACTATTTTTTGATAAACAAGTTTAAGAATCAGATAAAAGACAATTATGGGTAGACAGAAATCATGTAAACAGAGAAATATAAGACATTTTATTAATATGATCAAATAATAATAATAATGAGAATGAGTGGATGAGGAATTAGACAAAAGTCTCAGTCTATGGTAGGTGGAAGCTTCTCACTGTTCATGATTATCAGCTTATTCTGATGGTCTTGAGTCTGCTGTCTGCTTCAAAACACCAGAAGCATCTCAGGTTCTGTGAGAATTCTCAGATTTACACCCTTTATCAGAAGAGACTTCCAAGAGACTAGAATTCTGCATTGATTCTTTAGTTGTGAAATATGAACCCAAGAACTGCCTAATTGGAATTTTGCTACTATGATTTCTTCAAAGTCCTTAATAATATCTGTCCAGCGTGGCTCAAGTGCAGTATTCACCTGATGTCCCCTCCAGTACACACTATTAAACATGACAGACTTTTAGAAAGATGTAGTAAAAATGTAGCCTGACTCAGTTGGTGATAGGAGTGTTTATAACACATATACTAGTTTCAAGACTTTTTGTCCTGCATATAATATCTAAAATGCTACTATTTGTGGAAAAGTCTAAGTATATGATTTGTCCAGGTACCAAGCCTTATGGTGATAACTGATGTGTTGGAGTGAGAGCACATGACACCACAAGTGCTAATGGCAGAGCCCTTGTCCAAGGGAGTTCAGACAGGGTTTTAAATTGTGAAATCTGGAGTCTAATAATGGCCATTTTATCAACATTTTCTAGGATTTTAAATGGATCGCTGATGTGTCATAGGAGTCACAGTACTATCTTACAGGTTTAGATGAGATAGCCTACTTTGAGGCTGCTTTTCCTGTATAATGATCTGCTACAACATTTGCTTAGCTCCCATGCCATTTTTTTTTTTGCATTATTTCCAAGGTTATATCATGTATCCAGGATGTAAAAGTTTATTTAATCTTTCTCAGCTTGTCATTTATTTTACCAGAAGTTGTTAGAAAGCCTTTTGTTTTCAAAGTATCCCAAATTCACTTGCTATTCCAAAAACTTATGAATTTAATTTGTTTTTGGCTAATTGACAAACGCTATGAAGTATAATTGACTTCTGCAATGTGGGCTGATTTTTTGTCTGGTGGATGACCGTATTCCAGTGGAAAATTTGCTTAGTAACATGAACTACATGTTATTAACCTTCGATTTTATTATTGAGGTATGATTAGTAGATAAATATTACCTCAGGGATTTCGGTAAGAATCTTATCTACAACATAACCAAAACTTTCCCTTATGTAGCTAAAATAACTGTGCCCACACTTAGCAATAAGCCATATCTCCTGTCGATTACACTGTGAGAAAACTGTCCTGAGACTCTTACTTGACAACCAGTTATTTTTTACTGTAATGCCTCTAGGATATCATTGATAGCTATTTTAGCAAAAAGTAAGGCAGACAATAGGAACTGAATAAAAAGTGAGAAAAAATAATAACCTAATAAAATAAGAAGCCTGGATGTGAGAAGATCCAGACTTGGCTAATTCATAAGTTTATATACATATGGAGTTTTATTTTCTCAGTTTTCTACACTGATACCCTCAGAATGTCAGTTTTATTCCTGACTTCCTGGTGGAAAATCAAAAACTGTAAGTAATATAGTTCTATAAACATACTAAACAGTACCTCTAAATAGTGAACAAGGGTAAGAAACAGGCTCATGCCTGTAATCCAGAGCACTCTAGGAGACTGAGGTGGGCTGATTCCCTGAGCTCAGGAGATCGAGTACAGCGTGAGCAAGACTGAGACTCCAGCCAGGAGGAGCCAAGATGGCGGTCTGTAGCCAGCTTTCTGCAGACACTCCTGTCCAGAAGGAGATTTAAAGGACAGAAATTTAGCAAGAAAGCCAACAGTTTGGAGCTGAGCCAAGAGACAAGGACGAGGAACGCACATCAACCCTATTGAAGCGACCTGTGACCCCAAGGATACAAATAAAAGGTACAGAGCACATCACCAAGCAGACGGGAGTCCCCTCCCCCAAGAGAACAGCTCGCAGTATACGCCATACCTCCATACAAACAAGTGAGCAGAGTTCGGCTGTCTTCCCACTCTACCCCACGGGAGAGACCCTCTAAAAACCGGACCACCTTCCCCTGTGCCGGGGCACCCTCCTGCCAGGCATAAAGCGGTATAA
>CAUYON010042577.1:0-28222 GCA_963573935.1 Arctocebus calabarensis
AGGCGCCCGCCACAACGCCCGGCCATTTTTTAGGTTGCAGCCATCATTGTTGTTTGGTAGGCCCAGGCTGGATACGAACCCGCCAGCTCAGGTGTACGTGGCTGGCGCCTTAGCCCGCTGAGCCACAGGCGCCGAGCCTGAATGTACAGATTTAAATAATATTTTATTTATGAGATGGATTAAAAAGTCAAAATGGGGGCGGTGCCTGTGGCTCAGTGAGTAGGGCGCCGGCCCCATATGCCAGAGGTGGCAGGTTCAAACCCAGCCCTGGCCAAAAAAAAGTCAGGATGGATTAAAACAACAGTTTTAAAGATCTAGTCCACAGAAACACTCATGCACATGCAAAAAGATTTTCACTAGAACATTATCTGTAAGAGTGAAAAATGGGACTTGGTGCCTGTGGCTTAAGTGGCCAGGGCGCCAGCCACATACACCTGAGCTGGTGGGTTCGAATCCAGCCCAGGCCTGCCAAACAGCACTGACAGCTGCAACCAAAGAGTAGCCCTGCATTGTGGTGGGCGCCTGTGGTCCCAGCTGCTTGGAGGCAGAGGCAGGAGAATCGCTTGAGCCCAGGAATTGGAGGTTGCTGTGAGCTGTGATGCCACAGCACTCTATCCAGGGTGACAGCTTGAGGCTCTGCCTCAAAAAAAAAAAAAAAAAAAAGTATGATCTCATTTTTGTTTGTTTGGGTTTTTTGGCAGTTTTTTTTTTTGGCCAGGACGGGTTTCAACCCACCACCTGCAATATATGGGGCCAGCGCCCTTATGCCTTGAGCCACAGGTGCCTCATTGATCTCATTTTGTAAAAGAACAAAGCTACACCTCTGGAAGGAAAAAAGGAAAAAAGTATCAGGAACAGCATGCAAACTGCCAATGTCATGGTGGAAGTCAGAAGAAGATGAGTTACTGTCTTCTTTTTTGTTACACTGTGGGACTGTTTGAATATTCATACAAAGTATACATTAATTTAAATGAATTGTGTGTGCGTAGCGTGTATATAGACGTTGTCAGAGGCATTCCTTTCCATCCCCTGCTTCCTCCCTGCTGGACTCCATCCCAGCTCTGCCAGCCCTCCAACCCACCGTGTCCTGCCCCACCCCATTCCCACTTACAGATGCAGGCAGCTGCCAGCAGGCGACTGGCAGCGTAGGGTGCGAAGCAGCTCGGGAAGAAGGGCTGCACCAGGTAGTTGGCAAAGGTGATGGCAATGATGGCCTGACTGGTGGGCTCGATGATGAGCAGGGAGGTCCAGAGTCTGATGAAGGCGAGGAATTCCCCAAAGGCCTCCAGGATGTAGGCATAGCTGGCCCCAGATTTCTTAATGGTGGTGCCCAGTTCTGCATAACAGAGGGCCCCAAAGACAGAGAAGAGGCCCCCAACAGCCCAGATGACCAGGGAAAGGCCAAAAGAGGCACTGTACATGAGCACACCTTTGGGGGAGACAAAGATGCCCGAGCCAATCATGTTTCCCACGATCAGGCACACGCCATTAAGCAGCGAGATCTCCGTCTTCAGCTTTACCTGCTCGGACCCTGGGCTGGCCTCATCAGCCAAAGGGGAGGCATCCGCCTCATGCTGAGAGGCCACTTCATACTTAATGCCGTCAACCATGGTGGGGAAGCAGAGGAAAACCTTCACCAGTTTCCTGGCATTGCCCTCTAAGGGAAAGATGATGATATATATTTTGAATGGTTGTCAACTATACAAAACCTACTACAGGGACTAATATGGACAGTCCACCTACCACTCCAGAAACCTCTCTCTTGCTTCCCACCTCCAAATAACCTCTTTCTTGTTCAACTGGTTCATCAAAATGATCCCAACTTACGCCCACACAGTGGCTCATGCCTATAATGCTAGCACTCTTAGGGGGCCGAGGAGGGTGGATTGCTTGAGCTTAGGAGTTCCAGACCAGCCTAAGCCAGAGCAAGAAGACGCTGTCTCTAAAAATAGCTGAGCATTGTGGCGGGTGCCTGTAGTGCCAGCTACTTGGGAGGTTGAGAAGAGGATCACTTGAGCCCAAGAGTCTGAGGTTGCTGTGAGCTATGATGCCAGGCACTCTACCAAGGGTGACAAAGTAAGAGGGTCTCAAAAAAAAGCTCTCTTTTCTCTCCCATCCCCCATCCATGTGTCTCCTCTCTTCTTTTCTTCTCTTCTCTCTCTCCCCCCTCTCCCCCCATGTCTCTCTCCCTCTGTCCCTGCTCTCTCTCCGCTCTTCTCTTCCCCCATTTCTCTCACTCACTCTCACCCCACCTCCTTAATGCTGCTCTGCAGCTTCCCCCGAACTTTCGTACAAAAAAAAAAAAACCCAACTTGAATTTTTTGGGGGGAGTTTTTTTTGTAGAGACAGAGTCTCACTTTATCACTCTCGGTAGAGTGCCGTGGCATCACACAGCTCACAGCAACCTCCAACTCCTGGGCCTAGGCGATTCTCTTGCCTCAGCCTCCCGAGTAGCTGGGACTACAGGCGCCCACCACAACGCCTGGCTATTTTTTGGTTGCAGGTTCACCGGGGGCACATTTGAACTCACCACCCTCGGTATATGAGACTGGCGCCCTACCCACTGAGCCACATGCGGCATCCCCCAACTTGCCCTTAATTTTTAAGGGCAGGCACTCTCCCTAAAGAGAAACCATCTGCCTCTCTCCATTAGGATGGTGCTGACCACCTGGCTTACCAAGTAAGAAACTAAATCTTGGTTCTCTCTGAGCTGCTATGATACAGGCAGCTCCCAGGTATAACCATAGTGTTTTGGGCCTGAGTTTTCAGCCTTATCCCCAAACAGTCTGTATTCCCTCCAATTTCAATCTTGGCTGTCACCTGTGCTAAGATGCAACATTAGGAACCGAGCTTGCGAGCAGCTAATCTGTGGGATCTCCTCCTGATGCTGCTCTTTTCCCCCAGTCTTGACTCTGGCAAACCTATAGGCTTCAGAGATCTGCTGGAAACCCACAACTATCCCTCTGCTCAGGGATTATCCCAAACAGCCCCCTCCCAACCTGAAAGACAGGCTATTTTCCTCTTTTCTCTTTTTCTTTTTCTTTGTTTTTTGAGACGGAGTCTCAAGCTATCACCCTGGGTAGAATGCCGTGACATCATAGCTCACAGCAACCTCCAACTCTTGGGCTCAAGAGATTCTCTTGCCTTAGTTTTTCTATTATGAGTGGAGATGGGGGCTCGTTTTTTGCTCAGGCTGGTCTTGAACTCGTGAGCTCAAGCTATCCACCTACCTTGGCCTCCCAGAGTGCTAGAGTTACAGGCATGAGCCACCACGCTCAGCCGCTATTCTCATTTCTGTTGTATCTGTATCTTTCCCAGATACCTTCTGCAATCTCTAGTTTCCAGTCCTCCTGCCACCCAATCCCTCACATCAGCACAGCTGGAGCATCCAAAACAGTATGAGTGAGAGAAGCGTGATCCAAATGTGTTGGAAGCAGCTAATGAATGCTCCCCAACCCAGACTTGCAGCTGGAGAAACACCATTGAAAGACAAGGCAAAGAAACAGCTGAAGCTAGCAGCAAATGCTGGGGAAAAGATCACGAGACAGCTAAGAAAATAGGAGCTGGGCTAGATGCGGTGGCTCATGCCTGTAATCTTAGCACTCTGGGAGGCTGAGGTGGCTGGATTGCCTGCGCTGACGGGTTCAAGACCAGCCAGAGCAAGAGTGAGACCCTGTCTCTAAAAACAGCCAGGCATTGTGGCGGGCGCCTATAGTGCCCCTACTGGGGAGGCTGAGGCAAGAAAATCACTTGAGCCCAAGAGTTTGAGGTTGCTGTGAGCTATGACGCCAGAGCACTCTACCAAGTGTGACAAAGAAAGGAAGGAAGGGAGAAAGAGAAGAGAAGAGAGAAGCAGCTAATCCAGCAAATGGAGAGATACTAGGGCAAGAAGCCCTCGGAGGAAAAGTGACCCAACACTGCAGAGCAGCAAAGTGGGTAGCAAGGTGAGTAGGGAGGAGAGGAAAGGGTGGGACGCACACTCACTCCCAGGTCCTAGATATAAAAGGTTCTCACCGCAGTGGCCAGCAGCAGTCAGGGACAGATGTGCCCTCCAGGATTCTCCCAGGGTCTGTGCTCCAATACTCCTCCTTTTTACTGCCAGACAAAATGCCTACAGATTTAAGTCAAGAAGGGTGGAAGGAGTAGGGCAGCCGGCAAAGGAAAGGTTGAGGGAGGAGGAAAGGAGTGTTAAGCAACTGTCTGGGTCCAAGGTTCACTGGTCTTTCACATCTGCAAAAGGGGCAGCTAGCTCTTGGCTCAGCACTTTCTGTGATAAGGAGGCACTCTCTGGAATCTCCTTTGTCAGCTCTGCTCTGGGACTGGGAGCCCTAAAGAAAGGACTGTCAGCTGGGTGCAGTTTCTGCAGCCCTGGGGGGTTAGTGCCCCAGAGCAAGTTAGCTAAGGACAGGGCGGTGGCCCAGAAGGAATGCACATTCCTTTCTTTGTGTCTTCTGTGCCCCACCCCAGCCTCTCTTCTCTCTCATCCCAAGCAATTTTAAAAGGCAGTAAGGTTGCACAATGACACAAAGGCTTGTTCACATGCTGAGATTAGAGGAAGTGTAAGAGTAGTGCCTGGCCCCATGATTGAGCGTCCTAAGAGAAGAACTCTGCACACTTCCCCACACAGAGAGACGGGTGGCTCCTCTAAACTTGGGCCATTACCCCAAAGTCTGAGGCTACGCTACTTCAAAGGAAACAAGGTTAAGAGATCAAACCTCTAACTGCATCCCCACTGCCTTTTTATCCTTAAGAAAACATGCCAAGATCTTTGGGATAAGCACAAATTCCTATAAACACCTTCCTCAGATAGAAGTTTACTCCACTTTTCCTAAAAATAAAATAAGCAAATAAGATTTCACTGAGCTATCCTGGACTGACAGGCCGAGAACAGCCAGAAGCTGGGCACTTTTTGGAAATCACTAGTTTATGCTTGCAGTCTACTTTAAATCCAGTATTCTGGGTCTCTTCTACCAATGGAAATATACCTTCTTCCTTCCTCAACTGATAAGGGTGTCCCTTCTCACACCCTTCTTAACCCTCTTTGGTTATTCCATAACCAGAGAATAGACATCTAAAAATCCCTGGGAGACTTATCTCTACTCTACATCCTCCCATTCTAGCCCCTTAAACTTTTCATTTAAACCAGGAGGGGCAACCCAACACAGCACCATAAAACTCTGAAATCCATCCAGAGGAGATGGTCCTTTTGTGCCAGGACCCTTTAAAATGCTTCTATAACAATAACATAGCTACCATATAGCGACACCTACCCAGGTCAGACACAATGCTAAGCACTTAAGTGCCTTATCTCATCAAACCCTCCTTGTATCCCCTAAGACAGGCACTAAGTTACTAGCCAGGGTGCCAAAGTGGAGAAGGAGGTGGGTCAGCTAGACTCCAGAGCTCACACACTCTCAGCACAAAACTACACCATCTCCCCACCTTCACATGGTTCTGACCTGCTCCAGTCTCTAGGAGGCCTTCCTTTTAGACAGGAAAGGGCTACAGGTGATTTCCTAATGAATCACCTGGGGCAGGATGTGATTAGATTAAAAGAAACCCTCTGCCAACCTTCAGCCTGAGTCTAGGCTAAAGGCTGCAACAAAGCTTATTCATCTTTCCTGGCTGCTTTCTCATTCAGTGCAGGGATGAGAGACGGTTACAAGCCCTCTTGGCAGTGCTGCTATTGCTAGGGTGCCCACTTCTAAAGCAAACAAAAACACACGCAAACACATCATCTAGCCTGCCCTTTAAAAACCAAATTCACTGGCACCATGGGGTGGGCATGCATCCTAATGTGATGTAAAAGGAAGAAGCAAGGCACAATGGAAGGGAAGACTCTGAGGGCATATGAGAAGACAAGTGTGCAAGGTTTCCTTCCTCACTGGTGATATCCCAAATTAAGTCCTGTTCATGAAATCTTGAGACAAATCTGCCAGGTATGAAACCTGCATTCCAGCAAATAGCACGCCCTAGTGGTCGCACCAGGAAATACTAAGAGGGAAATGTCCTTGCTAACCTACTTCAGTCAGTCCACACCAAGTGGGCAAGGGAGACTGCCATTCTGAGAAGGTGAAGCCCCTCCTTTCTCAACCACTGCCTAACACCGTGGGCAGGACGGCACCATCATTAGCAGCTCACATTCCTCCCTAAGGCCTTGGGTCTCGGGGTAATGCTTCTACTCTTCAGGCAGCCTGGAATCAGCAACGCTGATAGGCTCTCCTGAAGAGGTTCTCCCACCCCTGCTTTATAGGAGAAGCCTTATGGTAAAACAGGGCCACTTGTCATCTTCCCCTGTCTGAGGTGCACCCATCTCTGAGGACCTCGTGGAAATTACAGGACAGCGCAACTCACCAGCCTGTCTAACAAGTTTCCAATATCAGAATTAGGCAGCAGGGTCCCCAGCAGCAGTGCTCACCACAGCCAGAGAAGCCTCTTGCCCTGACCCCACCCTCAGATGGCAACACCAAAACACTCCCTCCAGGAACTAGCACACAGTTGTGGGTCTCCTTAGCCAAGTTCAGGGAGCTACTGTGAGAACACTTTCTCCCCCAGAGACCCCACGTTCTGCCTTCCTGGCTCCAATTGTGCTGCCTCCTCCCCTAACAACAGAAACAGAAAACAGATTAAACTCTGGTATGGTTTGATTTCCCCATCACTCCAAGCTCGAAGCTCAGCTCCTCCCTCCCCGGTTCTTCATTTGTTTTTCTATATTTCACTATATCTAAGACAGTCTCTTTAAAAAAGAAAAAGTGAAACAAGAAAGAAATTGTTTACTCTTGTGGCCAGGGCTTCTATTAACGAAGGGATGAAGTCTCTGGACAGACAGTTCTGCCCAGGGAGGGCCAGGGCTGGGACCAGGAAACAGGAGGTTCTCGGGTCTCCCTCCGTTCAGCCGATTTTCAGGACTCACTCCATCCTCCTCCTACACTTCCCCTCACTCCCTTGTCCCTCCTCTCCCACCTCTTACCTGTCCTTTGACCTTTGGGCAGGTGCTGGGAGGAGGGGCTACCAGCACGCTGTGAGGGGTGGGAGGGCAAGGTGCTAGTTAGGGGAACCAAGGGTATGGCTCCTGCTGCAGCAGCTGTTGACTCTGAGGAGCAGAAAAAGGAGAGGGTGACGGGACTGAAATGCAAAACAGGAAAACACATGTGCGACTCTGGCCGGCAGCGGGGAGGGGCCAGAGGACGGGCTGGAGCTGGGACTGCCTGGTCAAACTTAGAGGCCTGCCAGCCTCCAGGCACCTTCTCCACTGAGTCTCAGCTCCTCCTCCTCCCCAACCCAGCCCAGGTTCTCTTTCTTCTTGCCCCACATTTATTGGGCACTTAAGCTTTCTCCATGATTTATTGTGCTCTCTGACGTCCCTTACAACTCCCCTCTTCCCTCATTCTGCTTCCTATTCATCTTCCACTCTCCTTAGTGCTTCAGAGGGCATATGATCACATAGTTAGGGCAACAAAACTCTGCAATCCCATCTCAAGAGTTTAGTGCCATTTCAGCCCCTAAAGCAGTGGTTCTCAACCTTCCTAATGCCATGACCCTTTAATACAATTCCTGTGGGTTGCAACCCACAGGTTGAGAACCGCTGCCCTAAAGCAAGCCAAGGAAAGCCACCTGTGGGGGGAGGGGGGTGGGTACAGCCACACTCACACTCACACACCAAACAAGCCCACTCATAGTGCAAATCCTCGATTGGTTCAGGTGATGTTGATGTTTTACCTGGTAAGAGCCACCTGGGCCCAAGCATCCAGAGCAGGTACCCCTTCAAACAATTGTTATTTAAATATCTGTTGACCATTGACTTAGCAGGGGTGAGAAAAACACCAATTTCCCCCCCCCCAAGAAAAACTTTGTAAGGCTCTTCATATTCCAAGTTAGAGATTATTACATAAATTCATCACATGCAATTTTCTGAAACAGACTTCTTGGTAGGTATATTAAACTATTTATAATGTAGACAATAGCATAAATCTCTGTCCTCAGGGAGCAGTACTTTCACAATGCATCATGCATTTTCAGAATTCCAGCTGTGACTGATGCCTTTAGGCAACTGTAGCTGGCTGAACACTGGTCTACACTCTGCAACTTGCAACAGTGTGTTGCAAAATTACTCCAGAGATAGGTGGTTGAGATAGGTGGTCCAGGTGAGGAATCATCATGTCTTCTCAGTCACTAGACGGGAGCCAATTGACATTTCCCCAAGACACAGAAATCAGAGTTTGCTGGCACCAAGTATCTGAATTATTCCGAAGATAATTTTGTGCTACCCAGCTGGCCTGCCCCTTAATTGATATCTGGTCCAAAAAGCCAGCAAAAGTCTTGGAAAATGAGACAGAAAGCTGTCCCTGTCAGTACTGGCCCTTTCTCCCTCCACTCCACCACACTGGACTCCCTGCTGTGGCCACACAAGGTTGCTCCCACCTCAGAGCTTCTGAAATTCCCATTCTCCCTGCCTGGAACCTTCTTCCCTGTGATACTGTTCATTCCCTGTGTTGGTTCTTGTCACTTCCCCCACTAGAACGTAAGCATCAGAAAAGCTTTGTTCACCACTGCATCACACAGTGCAAGGCTCATACAGGCAGTCAATATTTGTCGGGTGAATAATGAATCAATGAACAGTGTTGATTCTCCTTGACTGACTTCCTGGCTGGTTGGGCTGCCAGGCAAGTCTGTGCCACGGCTGCCCTGGCTCCTGAGCAAGGAGTATTTGGAGGTACTTATTCTTCCGAATAGTAACGGGTTGAAGGGAAGAAAATTATGGTTTTCACAGTTTTACTGAGAAGCCTACAGTGGTTTAATACCGACTTGTTTCATTAACGGAAAAAGCAGGACAAAACAAAATCCCCTCATCTAATGCTCTTTCCCCGGATCCAGGAAGTTCTTGGCTGTTCTGTTCCACACCCAGGCTCAAGAGACAGGTCTGGGTGCGGCGTGGAGGTGGCGAAAGCGAAGTGCTACACGACAGAAGTGAAAGGGTGAAAGGACAAAGAAAAAGGGAGAGAGAGGCGAGCGCCCAGGTTCACGCAAATGCAGGTGGGCTCAAGAAGAGCGGAGCCCGCAAACGCCTAAGCGTGAACTCAAGAGCCCTGCGCCGTCGACTCCCAACCCCAGCCCTCCCCTCCCCCGCGATCCCCACAGACCTCTTGTCCCTTCCCATCCCCCCGCCGCCCCCGCCCAGCCAGCTGGCGGTGCTCACCTTTGCCCCTTTCTCCCACATTCCCACCCACCTACTCTCGCTTTCTCCAGGCCCCAGCCGGTTCCCTTTATTTCCCTCTTTCCTTTGACCCCTGAGTTCCGTGCCCGCAGCCCCAAGAGTTCGCCTTCCTTCCCAAGGTCCGACCAGCCACGCCCGCTCCCAGGGCCCCTCTGAAAAGCAGGGTCGCCCCTGACATCCAAGTCTGGCTGTGGGGGTCAACCCGGGCTCTGCCTTAGGGACCAGGACCTCACCCCACTGGGTGTCCCTTTTGTTCCCGCCACCTGCCCCGACTCTAGGAAGTGCTAGAAGGGGCTGTGGTGGGTGCATGGCGAAGGAAGCAATTGTCCGAGGTCCGAGAACCGAGAGGCCTCGAAACCCGCTCCCGTGCCCTCGCCTCCACGGCTTCACTGCCCAGGGGACATGAAAATGACCACGGATACCCTGAGAGACTCGTTCTTCGTCCCAGGAACGCTCAGCTTCCTCTTCCTTCCCTCCCAATCTAGCTCAAACAGGCGGCCATACAGGGGTCTGGGCGAGAGCCCCAAACCCAGGCAACCTGCCTCCAGCCCGGAGAGTTGGTCTGGAACTCCGTAGGGCCCCTAGACCGGGAAGCCCCTTTGCGAGTAAAGGGGTGGGGGGAGGGGAGGGACGGCGCCTGCCTGGAGCCGGGGGAGGGGGTCTCCCGGAAGGCAGTCTCCTGCGCGCCAGGTTCCCAACTCCCCGCCCCCTCGCGGGAGCAGTTGCATCAGCTTTAAAATTCCAAATTAGAGCAAGTGGTCTCCTCCTGGCTTGGTGAACGTCGGGCAAGGGAGCCGCCGCCAGGAGGCAGCACTTAATCAAGAATGTCAGGGCCTAGCCGGGTGTTGTGGCGGGCGCGTGTGGTCCCAGTTGGTCAGGAGGCTGAGGCAAGAGAATCGCCTAAGCCCAGGAGTTGGAGGTTGCTGAGAGCAGTGTGATGCCACGGCACTCTACCCAGGGCGATAAGGTGAGACTCCGTCTCTACAAAAAATAATAATAATAATAAAATTAATTAATTAAAAAGAAAAGAATGTCAGGGCTGAGGGTGTCCGGGAGGTTGGAGTCTCCAAGAGCTCCCTTCATCTGAAGATCTTAGAGGCAGTGCAGAACCTAACAAAAGAGAGAGTTACTGAACTCATTCAAGAAAAGGAATCTGAGGCCAGGCCCGTTGGTTCACGCCTGTAATCCCAGCACTCTGGGAGGCTGGGGCGAGTGGATTGCCGAAGCTCATGAGTTCCAGACCAGCCTTAGCCAGAGCGAGACCAGTCTCTAAAAATAACCGGGCGTTGTGGCTGGGGCCTGTAGTCCCTCTGGAGGTTGAGGGAAGAGGATCGTTTGAGCCCAGGAATTTGAGGTTGCTGTGAGCTATAATGCCATAGTATTCTGCCCAAAGGTATAAAGTGAGACTCTGTCAAAAAAAAAAAAAGGAACCTGGAAATATTTTACCAAAAAGATGACTTGAGGATGGTGCCTGTGGCTTAAAGGAGTGGGACGCCAGCCCCATATGCAGAAGGTGGCAGGTTCAAACCTAGCCTCGGCCAAAAAACTGCAAAAGAAAAAGATAGTTTGTAAACAGTACAATTACCTTTTGTATGCCTTTTGAAAGGTCCAGCTTTGGCTTTTTTTTTTCGAGACAGAGCCTCAAGCTGTCCCCTAGGTAGAGTGCTGTGACATCACAGCTCAACAGCAACCTCCAACTCCTAGGCTCAAGCAAGTCTCCTGCCTCCGCCTCCCAAGTAGCTGGGACTACAGGCGCCCGCCACAACGCCTGGCCGTTTTTTGGTTGTAGCCGTCATTGTTGCTTGGCAGGCCCGGGCTGGATTCGAATCTGCCAGCTCAGCTGACTCCTTAGTCACTTGAGCCACAGGCGCTGAGCTGGCTTTTTCTTTTTTTTTTTTTTTTTGGTAGGGACAGAGTCTCACTTTATCGCCTCGGTAGAGTGCTGTGACATCACAGCTCGCAGCAACCTCCAGCTCTTGGACTTGGCAATCCTTTTGCCTCAGCCTATCGAGTAGCTGGGACTACAGGCGCCCACCAGAACGCTTGGCTATATTTTTGTTGCATTTTGGCCGGGACGGTGTTTGAACCCGCCACCCTCGGTATATGGGGCCAGCGCCCTACCCACTGAGCTCACAGGCGCCGCCCCAGCTTTCAAATTTTTTTTTTCTTTTTGTAGAGACAGTCTCACTTTAACGCCCTCTGTAGAGTGCTGTGGCGTCACACAGTTCACAGCAACCTCCAACTCTTGGACTTGAGTGATTCTCTTGCCTCAGCCTCCCGTGTAGCTGGCACTACAGGCTCCTGCCACAATGCCCGGATATTTTTCTGTTTTGCAGTTCAGCCGAGGCCGGGTTTGAACCCACCACCTTTGGTATATGGGGCTGGCACCCCACTCGATGAGCCACAGGCGCCGCCTCATCTTTCACATTTTTGAAAGCCAATGTTGCAGCTCTGCAGACATCCACAAAGAGCCACCCACTTTCAAGACCAGCCAGTCTGGTGGAAAGACATGGAGCTTAAGGGACTTTCCAGCCACCAGGCAAGAAGAAACGGTGCAACCCAAAGTCATAATTTGCCTGTCTTGAAGACTAGATCATTTAACACAGAATTTACCCAGTACTGAGTTACCAGAGATTTGACAGGTCTGGGGAAAGCAGAGACTATGTTACAACAAAGTATGTAACTAGTAAGGAAATAATATGCAAAGCAGAGTATTGTACAGGTTTTAGTTCTCTCATTTCTTGAGTGACTTGAGAGTGATTTGATCTTCGTGCCATCCTAAAGAGGAAGATAATGAAAGAATCCCCAAACAGTTCCCACTCCTCTCCACAACTTCTTCACTTTAGAATTTTGTTTCCTGCAAAAAGAGGAAGAGATTGCAAAATGAAGTGGAATTGACTACCTAGAGTCAGCTTCACTTGTGTTCCTTCTCCAGCCTCATCGGTATTACTCACACATTAAACGTCCCCCAATTTTCCAGAGCAATAAATACATTTGTGCAAAAGCAACTACATAAGTACAGACCCACAAAACAGAAGGATATT
This sequence comes from Arctocebus calabarensis, assembly GCA_963573935.1. Classification (NCBI taxonomy): domain Eukaryota; kingdom Metazoa; phylum Chordata; class Mammalia; order Primates; family Lorisidae; genus Arctocebus; species Arctocebus calabarensis. The sequence continues at coordinate 12,259 of CAUYON010042577.1, forward strand.
AGACAAAAACATGACTGGATAACAAAATGTTACAGCCAAATAAAATATAGGCATGAAGCTAGTGAAAGGCAAAGAAGAATAAGAGAGGAAAGACATGAAGCTCAGAGGCCTAATGCTTCCTACTGCTCTTAACTCCAGTCTTTGCCAGATGAAGTCCAGAGGTTAAAAGACATTCAGTTAGGGTGACAAAACTGGTTTCCTGTGGCTTCTAAAGCTGATGGAGTCATCGAGGAGTGCTGTCCAGATGCCAGACCCCCTCCCTCCTACAGTGTTCCACGAGGTCTCTGAGAATGCTGATGATGTTAGTTGTCAGCACTCTGTTTTCTCAAAATCCTAACCCACATTTCCTGCTATTTACAACCCACGAATTGTCCCCTGCCACATCACACTAACCACGTCAAAGGCTGAACTCGTCTTCCTTCCAGAGACCCTTCCCCTTTCAGATTTCCCAGTTCCAGTCAAATTTCCCATCCTCCAGCTCTGGTTTCTCAACTCCTACAGCTGTTAAATAATTGCACATGTCACAGGGAGCAGTAGCTCACGCCTGCAATCCTAGCCCTTTGGAGGCCGAGGCAAATGGATTTCTGAGTTCACCAGTTTGAGACTAGCCTGAGCCAGAGCACGACCTCGTCTAAAAAAATAGCTGAGCGTTGTGGTGGGTGCCTGTAGTCCCAGCTTCTCGCGAAGCTGAGGCAAGAGAATCTCTTGAACTCAAGAGTCTGAGGTTGCTGTGAGGTATGACGCCACGGCACTCAATGGAGGGTAACAAAGTGAGACTCTGTCTCAAAAAATAATAATAATAAATGCACATGACTACTTGCATGCTGTGTTCATATTATACATATTATTTGTTCACCTAAATACACATAGCATTTCCCTTGCTATGACTTTGCAAAGTGATAGTATCTTCCTTGTGTATGAACTACTAAAAGGTAGGAGTGTTACTGGTTCAATTCCTTTATATAGTATAAGTGTAGGTGGTTGTGACAGCCTGTCATCTTTTCTGTCAATCAGGAATGTTGGTCCCCAGGTTATTCTTTGAGCCTTTGGCTTCTCCTACTTGATTCCCCAACTGTAAACTATGGGATTCCAGTGCTTCTACCTCAGCTGTCTACCTCAGGACCAGCCAAAGGCTCAGAGAGACAAAGTCACTCAATCTTTATTCTCCCATTAATTGTAAAACAATAAATTTAGGCTGGGCATCATGGCTCATGCCTGTTATCCCAACCTTTGGGAGGCTAAGGTAGGAGGATTGCCTGAGGCCAGCAGTTCAAGAGCAGCCTGGGCAACATATCAAGAAAATAGGGTGGCTCCTGTGGCTCAGCGAGTAGGGCGCCGGCCCCATATACCGAAGGTGGCGGGTTCAAGCCCAGCCTCGGCCGAACTGCAAAACAAAAAAATAGCCGGGCGCTGTGGCGGGCGCCTGTAGTCCCAGCTACTAGGGAGGCTAAGGCAAGAGAATCGCTTAAGCCCAAGAGCTGGAGGTTGCTGTGAGCTGTGATGCCACAGCACTCTATCCAGGGTGAGGCTCTGTCTCGAAAAATAAAAAATAAAAAATCCCAGGGAGGGTGATTCCTGGGGGAGACGTGCCAAGCGTGAGGTGACCCAATCCTGGCACAAGTGTCCCCCTGCCGCCCCAGGTGCAGCCTAGAGACGGACACACGATCCCCAGTGCAACACTGTGCTCGTCACACACACTCACTTTGAATCCTGACATCACAACACTAGGACAGAAACGTCTTTGGACTTTCTTTTATGGTTGTGATGGTGTCCTGGCCATGTTGCTCCTGGCTCTCAGCTATGCTGCACCCCAAGACCCACCCCCACCCCGTCCTCCATCAATCCCCAAGGGTTCCAGCAAGTCTATATCCTGTTAGCCCACATGAGCCATTTCAGTTGTTCAGCACCAAGAAGGCTGATGGGCACAGCCTGGATCCACCCAGGGATATTAATTACATCTACTCATCGGCCAACATGTCCAACACACAGTAAGAAAAACAAAAACGCATGTGTATAATACATGCCCGCAGTCATACACACACCCTCATAATTCACCTAATGCTGCTGGAAAAATACAGACTGCTATGAATAGTGGTTACTCTGCACAGGCTGAAGGCAGAAAAAGTGGCTTTTCCTTCTTCCTGAAACCCTAGAGTATGCATAAGAAAAAATAAATATATACACTTCCCAAGGGAGGGCCACACCCAGAGAATAACCTCTTATCTGTGAAAAGTACTTCACCATTTCAATCTTTTCTCCTCTTTCCAGGGTGGTTCCCTGGGGCAGTACTCACTCACCCTCGGGCCCATCTCCACCAGTGGGCTGAGCTCCTCTGTGAGATCAGTACCATTAAATGCACTGAATGCCACTTAACAGTTGTGTTGTGTTTTGTTTGATTCTCAGGCTTCACACCCGCCCCCCCCACCTCCCCCAGTAAAATTCTCCCTGTAATTGTCTGGTACCTAACACTGGGTACAGAAAGTACACTCTGAGTTTGTTTTCAACCAGAAAGGAGAGGCTGAGTTACAAGCTGGGAGGAAATCAATGCTGCATCTTCACTGCATTGACAGACCATTTTTATGACCCTTAGAAGACAATAAGAGTTCTCAAACAATACAGGATGTTGGAGCCACTAACCGTAATATTCTTCTGGGCTCGTCTGAATTCGTGCGTTTTACAAAGACCATGCAAAACATGAGTGAATACACAAGCGTCTTATTCCTAACCCTGACAAACTATAATCTGGGCCAAACCACTGAGTTTAGACTTGTTTGTGATGAAGGACTTAGCCCTTTGTCAACTGTTAATATGAAGCATTTTGCTCTGCCTAAGTCAGCATGCATCTGAAGGAAAAAGACCAACGACTGCCTCTGGAGTCACCTCCCCCATGCGCAGTTCTTGCTAAGAAGCACTTCGTCCCCAATGCCAGCTAGGCCTCGCTGGCTCACAGTTTCTCTCTGCCGTGGCTTCACCCTCACCAGCGGTGTCGCCTCCCCAGTATAAAGGCCAATTCCAGCCATGCAGAGTGCATCGGAGAGGCCACAGCCTGTCCTACTCTGTCCACATCCTCTGTAGGGCCCACGCTTCTTTCTGCAGGCCTCATTCCCGCAGGGCAGCTGCTCCGGGGCCTGCCTCTTTGTCTTGGTAACCCGCCTAATACACTGCACCCTTTAGGACCTAAACCCTGGCCGGCATCTAGTAGGGTCACCTCTGACACCAAGACAGTGATGATGATGATGATGATTAGTTACTACGATCTCTGTACACAGAGTGGAACAGGCCCATGGTCTCTCCTGCACAATCCCACTTCTTGTGCCAAACGCTTCGTTTGCTATATAACTACCACCTGTTCTCTTAGGTCATTCTGGACATATTCTGCATACTCTCTGGATGTTCTGTTCTGCCTGCAACTTTGGACGTCTTCAGAGACCCTGTCCAGAGCCAAGTACGAGCCACTGGGTGAGTCTAGTCCGAACTCAGCCTATGGTCTCAGAGGAGGATCACCTGCAGTTGGTGGGGTAGGCCCTGCCCACAAACTCATGGTGAAGGGGGTGGAGTGGAAGATTCCACAACGTGATCTTCCCCTTTCACTAAGCATCCACAATGTGTCAGGCGCAGAGCTACAAAGATGAAGGTGACATGGCCTCAGCCATGACACCAAGGACCATTTGATGTCTCAAAACACTATTGTGGAACAAGAGGAAAGCGCTATGACATAATACTGTCAGCGTATCAGGAACCACTGGTGAGCAGCACAAAGCCACCTGGCCGAGAGACAGAGGCTGGAGAAAATGATACCTGAGCCAAGTCTTCAAAAAAGTACAAGCCAGCCAGGCACATTGGGGTCACTCCTGTAATCCCAGCACTCTGGGAGGCCGAGGCAGGTGGATTGCCTGAGCTCAGGAATTCGAGACCAGCCTGAGCCAGAGTAAGACCTCCGTCTCTAAAAACAGCCACTCATTATGGAGTGCGTCTGTAGTCCCAGACACTCGGGAGGCTGAGGCAAGATCATCTGAGCCCTAGAGTTTGGGGTTGATACCACGCACTCGACTGAGGGCGAAAGTGAGACTGTCTCAAAAAGAAAAAAAAGAAAGAAAGAAAGAAAAGGTACAATGAGAAATGGAGAGTAGGAGCCATCACAGAAGACACCAAACACAAATGTAACTGTCAATTGTAACAAGTAAATACTGTCAACTCTATTCTGCTGACTCAGAAACCAAGGCACTTGACAAAGGGCCACAGTTCTTCGGTGGTGCCATAATCCAGCCTAATCTGAGTGGCCCCAGACCAATCCAATTTCTGTTATACCACAAAGCTGTGGAACAGCATTACAGAGATGAAGGTCAGGGGAAGGTCTCCGTGCCCCTAAGCATGTAAGCAACAGGCCAGTGAGTTCCGTGTCACCTCCAAACAGGACCTGTCTTTTTCTCACCTTGGCCACCAGAAGATCCTCAAAGGGAACATTAATCAAGATTGTCGTCTCTTCTAAGCATCTCCCACCACCTTAACCCTGACCTGCCCCTTCTCTGAGCACCATGTTCCCAGCAGCTTTGGCTGGCGAGGACAACTCAGCTGTCCATCTGTTCCACTGCCCCTGAGACCTCAGTGTGCGCCGAGGGGGGTGCCCCAGGCTGCCTTCTCTCAAAAGGGGCAGACGCACTTCGGCACCCAGCCACGCAACTTTTCCCTGGCAACCGTTCCTGACCAAAGGCCAGGCATGGAGACTTCAGGCTCACACCCTCTGGGGCTCTGGACACGTGACACCCTCCAAGAGCAAAATGTGCAAGAACAAACATCACCCAGGAGACGGAGACCGAAGGCACAGCTGGAACTGCCACCCATCCGCCCAGCCTCCACTGCCAGAGAATCGAGCCAGACGCAGGGGAGCAGTTTTACAAGCGAGGAAGTAGGAGACTAATCACAAAGAAACCCCCGAGATATCTGAAGCATGCAGTCTTCACTTTCAGCAGAGGAGGGAGGCTGCGCTCCTCCATGAACATAAAATTTTCACTTCACCAAATTTATCATGGGTAAACTGACACCCACAGTCAGCACCTTCCAAGAAATCCCTGTTACTATTAGATAACTCCAGGCGAGGAGGCAACACAGGTTAGCCAGTGAGGCCGGAGGAAATCTGGCCTGCGTTTTCTGCGGTCGAGCAACATAAAGCAGGCTGAAATTATTAAAACAGCAGCATGATTACTACCACGACCAGGGCCTTTGAAGAAGAAAGAAAAAAAAAAAAAAACCCAGACAGATTACATCTAATCTCTAGTCCCCATAATCTCTACTTTTAAATTATTAACGAATGTCCAGATATCAAACAGCACGGATGTCCTGGCAGTGAGCACCCCACTGGCTCCTAGAGTTGGCTTCCCTACCAGGCACTTACGCCAAAGACCCTAAAACTCAGACACACTCTGGCCACCTCAAAACGTCGCATCTTAGGTCTGTTCACAATTGTAGAGAATCCTCTAAAATCCGCCTTTCAGAGCTCGCTGTCCCACAGTGCCACACTTTTCTCCCTCACAACCCAGACTCGGCTCTCACCAAAACCCACAGGGGCTTCCCCGCCCTCCCTACCAAGCTGCGTCCCCAGGGACGTCAGGCCTGGGGTTGTCTTCTCCAATATGGTAGCTATGTAAACCTAAATTGATCAAAAGTAATTGCACACCAAGGCCCAGAGCAGCACTATGCACCACAGCCAGCGGGGAAAGCAACTCCAGCATCCTTGACAGGATCAACAGATCGACAAAATGTGGTCCACCCATAGGATGAAGCATTGCTCAGCTTTGAGAAGGAAGGAGGTGCTGGCAGGCTGCAAAGTGGACATTGCACTAGGTAAAGGAAGCCAGTCACAAAAGGGCCGTATGATCCCACTTAGAGGAGTAGGACAGTGAAGTTCTCAAACTTACCCTAGAAAAAAAGTTACACACCTCATTGCTGGATATCGCTACAGCCACCTGCGGGGTACTCCCCGTGGGAAGCTATGCACCAACGCCAGCGCCTAGTCCACCCTTCAGAGCAATTCTGGAAGGACTATCAGAGCTGTCACCAGGCTGGTCACATGTGATTCCTTTGCAGGACTCCACTCCACCTCTAAACACTGTGCACAGCTCACGGAGCGGCCACCGGCAACCACACTCATTCCGTCATGCAGTAAGTGTCCACGGAGGGCCATCTGTCGGCCACATTTCTATCGCATGACACGACCCCTCTCAAACCTGAGTTTCCTGGGAGGAGCCTCTGACCCGAGCAGGCCAATCAGATACCTTCCCAAGAGAGTGAGAATTAGAGCGGTAACTCACAGGAGGTTGGACAGTTAAATGTAGAGGACTGGATACCATGCTTGCAAAGGACAGTTACGGATTCTTACCAAAAGGAAACGCTGAGAACAGGACAGTCTCCTGGCAAACCTAGAGACGTTTCCTGACTTGGGGGCAATCCTCCAAGTAACTCAGTGTTCCAGAATGAGATACGGTCGGTCACTCACTAGTAAGCATGTGTTAAACAGTGATGCTTAGTAGTTCTTCACGAGGGTTGTGGGGAAAGCTTACACACCTGTTTATGTCAATTACCTTAACTCTCCACACCTGTTGTGTGTAACATTAATAAATAGCCATTGCGGAGGGGGCTCGGGGCTACCCTACCCCGAAGGTTAGCCCGCCTCCCGCACGCTTGTACTTCAAATCCCTGTCACGCCTGGTTCCTTCCTGCGGCAACCGAGACCGGGCCATATGGGCCCTGATAGTTAAATGTTTGCAAACTCAACCTAGGAAAAGTGCTACACACCTCACCGCTGAACATCACCACAGTCACCGTCCAAGTACTGCCCTTGGCCATACGGTGACCATAGTGAGATTCAGCAATGAGGCATGAAGCACTTTTTCTAGGGTGAGTTGTCTGAACTTCATCATGGGTCTCTAGTCAAAAATAAGACAGAAACAACAGTGGCACTCAGGGGAGGGAAAAACGGAGTTATTCTCTAACCGGGACAGTTTCTGTTTGGGGTGATGAAAAAGCTCTGGATGTGGTGAGGGCTGCAACAATGTTATAAGGGATTTAATGCCACTGAAATAACCATACACTTGAGGATGCGTAAGATGGTAAGCTTTATGTTTATTCCACTGCAAGAATATGAGGAACACGGCAAACTTTACATTATCTGTATTTTACCACAAGGTAAGACAAATTGGGGGAGAGAAAAGCAGACCAAATTCTTCCATATGCCCAAACAAAGATGCCAGGACATTTTCATCACCGACATGTGCAGATCAGGCAAGAACTCAGAGGGATCACTTGCGGTTCTCACCCCAGCCCAGCCCCGTGCTCTGCTCAAACTAAGCTCTCAGCAAATCCTGGCTGCACCGCACCACGTTCCCAATGACTGCATGAAAGCTCTTTGGGAACTCCGGAAGGAAGTAGGGGACTGACCTTATGGTGATTGCTTCAAGACTGAAAAAGGATTATTAACTTAACAACCTCAAAACCTTCCTAGGAACATTTAAAATAAGAGCAGGCCTCCAGTAAACAGACTGTGCACTTCAGTTTCTTGTCCAGCCCCTGGAAGAAATGAAAATGTTTTCCTCTGCTGCCCAGATCCAGCAGAGGAAAACATCTTTTCTCTGTCACCGAAAGTCAATTAGCAGTCGTCGACCTCCAAGTCATTCACTCCAAGGCCTTCACTCCAAGGCCCGTGTTCCTTTCTTCTTGGGGTCAAACGCCCAGAGGTAGCTGGGAGGTGGCCCCTGTTCAGAACAGCGCTTGTCCCATCCTTATTAAAATTAGCGCCCACATCACAGTTGAGTCAGAGCAGCTGCTGATGAGCACGCGGATCCTGTGGAAATTATTTCATCACTGTTACCTGTGCACAGCACATCGCAGTAACGTAACTTCACAGGGCAATGCCAGGAAGACACAAACGCCCCAGATAAAAATGCTCAGTGCCCTCCCACTTCGAGGGCTTTATGTAATGGCCCGTAACCGCTGCCGTAATTCAGTAGCTCACACGAGACAGTTAAAAATACATAAAAGCCATGTACCCCGTTATCATAGGACAGATGACCACTGCTGCCGCTCACTCCCAAGGTCAGACGTCCCCGGAGCACCACACACCTGCATGTTCTCAGCATTGCAACCTTACGCTGGCCCAACTTCACAGGCCAGAGTGTTTACACTCAAACAAGCAAAGTATGAAGGACACCGTCCTTTGATATAATTTCTGACAAGAAATCAAAGCCAGGTTGTACCATTTGGGCATAATTAAAGAGTGCACAGTTTTTTCGCAAAACCAGAAACATTTCCCCAATACAATTCATCATGGCATCTTCCAGAGCCCATGCCAACCCCAAACAAGGAGTGTGCTGTGGTCACTGACACACTCAAAGACCTTAATTACCAGGTACGCTTGTGGCACCTGGTGCAGTGTGCACAGGAGGTGGGGCTCAGGCTTGTTCTAGTCAAAATTCTGGAGGCAAAGTGCAGGTTGGCCTGGGTGCTCCCAGGTACAAGTACGAGGTACACACACTCCTCCTCCTTCCCTTTGCCAACAGACTGCACAGTGTGGGGCCCACCCACCCCCCAGGTCCTCTACAACAGTAGCACATAACGTGGCACTCAATGCTAATAAGCCCTTCCTCACACAGAGGGCACCACTGTCGATGTAGACAATTAAGGCTTTGGGCTTCTTTTTAGGGGGAATAGGGGTCAGGAGGATTCAAGTGGGACGGTTCCTGAAAGCCTGTGTCTGCAAAAATCCACGCAGTGGAAAGACTGAAGCTCATGTGTCTGGCCTCTTAAGAGGGAGATAATAAAAATACCTGCCTGCCACTGTCCAGCACTCAAACAAGAGAAACCCATACAGACAGAGAGTAAATTAGTAGCTACTGGGAGCTGGGGACGGGGTGGGGGCTACCAGAGAGGGTGGGAGCCCCACAGCGCACATGCAGAGCACAGCACTGTCCACATAACACGTGTGAAGATGGCACCTGTCACCTGGGTTTTTACCACAATGTAAAAAATGCTCCAACAGGCTCGGCGCCCTTAGCACAGTGCTTACAGCGCCAACCACAGTGCTTACAGGCGCCTGGGCCTGCTAACCAATAGTGACAACTGCAATAAAAATATAGCCGGGCATAGTGGCGGGCATGGGCGCCTGCAGTCCCAGCTACTTGGGAGACTCAGGCAAGAGGATCGCTTGAGCCCAAGAGGTTGAAGTTGCTGTGAGCTGTGACACCACAGCGCTCCACAGAGGGTGACATAGTGAGACTGTCTCAAAAAAAAAATGCTCCAAAAAACTCGTACTACTGAGGGACAGTAAATGACAGGGACTGATAGGCTAATGACAGTTAGCCCTCATGTTGTTTTAGTGAAAAGGGAAATATTCAATGCTATTTTATTTTATTTTATTTTATTTTGAGACAGAGCCTCAAGACCCTCAAGCTATTGCCCTGGGTAGAGTGCTGTGGCATCACAACTCACAGCAACCTCCAACTCCTGGGCTCAAGTGAGTCTCTTGCCTCTGCCTCCCAAGTAGCTGGGACCATAGGCACCTGCCACAATGCCCAGTTATTTTTTTGGTTGCAGCCATTGTTTGTGGGCCTGGGCTGGATTCGAACCCGCCAGCTCAAGTGTATGTGGTTGGAGCCTTAGCCACTTGAGCCACAGGAGCAAAGCAAATGCTATGTTATTTTTTAAATTAAGATATTAAAGACCATCCAACTTTGTACTTTAAACGGGTATATGGCGTTCAAATTACATCTCCATAAGGCTTTAAAAAAAAAAAATCCAGACCAACCTAGAAAGGGTGCATAGGACTCAGCACTGAAATAACTATTACCCTGTTCACAAAAAAACATGAAGAGAGAACTGTGTGATGATAACATGTGGCCACTAATTAACACCTGTTAAAAAAAAATGACTTAAATGATAAAAACCAAGATTCCACACTGGAAAAAAGAAAGCCTTTCTTCCATGGAGGATCTTCCCTCAGACGGAAACCAAACCTTCTGGCACCTGAAGTATTTTCCTACATTATTTCCCTAACATCAGACCACTTCTCTGAACTATAGCATTATGTTTATAGAATTTTATGAAGACACAGTTAAGTGGCTCAGCGCCTGTAGCTCAAGTGGCTAGGGTGCCAGCCACATACACTGGAGCTGGTGGGTTCAAATCCAGCCTAGGCCTGCCAAACAATAATGGGAACTATAACCAAAAAGAAAAGCTGGGCATTGTGGTGGGTGCCTGTAGTCCCAGCTACTTAGGAGGTTGAGACAAGAGACTCGCTTAAGCCCAAGAGTTTGAGGTTGCCATGAGCTGTGATGGCATGGCACTCTACCCAGTGCTACAGCTGGAGGCTCTGTCTCGAAAAAAAAAAGACACAGTTAACGACTGGAAGAAACGTGAAAACTGGAGTGGAGGACAGAGAAGAGAACGTATGATCATGAAATTAGAAAGCAGATAAAAAGCGCACAGCAGGGTGCAGAGAGGAAGCTGCATTCACGTCCTCCACATGCGGCCGTGCCAAGGGGCCACACTCTTTCCTGGGAGAATTACTACCCCTGATGCCACGTTTGACTCCTTTCCTCTTTTTACCTCCTTCCCTCAAGTGTTAAGAGATATAATTCATGTACTATGAAATTCTCCCTTTCAAAGTACAATTCGGCAGTTTTTAGCATATGCAATGTTGTGAGACCACTATCCAATTCAGCATATTTTCATCACCTCAGAAAGAAACTCGGGTGGGGGGAAGTGGTCCCCGTCACTCCAATCCCCCTCCACCAGCCCCCAGGCAGCCACGAGTCTGCTTGCTTTCTCTACAGACTGGCCACCCCCGGACATTCCATGTCACGTGAGGAACTGTGTCCCTCAACCCCAGCTCCAGGCTGAAACCCTAATTCCCAGTCCCTCGGATGTGGCTGTATTTGGAGATGGGCCTTTGAAGAGGTGACTAAGGTAAAATCAGGTCACTAGGGTGGGCCCTGATCCAAGGGCCTGGCCTATTACTGTGCTTGTAAGGACAAATCAGGACAGAGACACTCACAGAGGGACGACCCTGTGAGGTCGCAGAGAGAAGACGGTGTCTACATGCCAAGCAGAGAGGCCTCAGGAGGGACCAGTCCTGCCTGCACCTTGATCTTGGACTTGCAGCCTCCAGACTGCGAGGCAACGCGTCTGCTGTGCAAGCTGCCCAGCCCACGGTGTTTCGCTACAACAGTCCCGGCAGACTAATGCGTGCAGTGCGGGGCTCCATGCCAGGCTCAGGGAAGGCATGTGGTCTGGCCCCTCAGCCTTCTTCCCTTATTATATTTTTTGGAAAATGCACTTGGATGTAATTTGTCTAAAATTTTAATTCTTTTTTTTTTTTTTTTTTTGAGACAGAGCCTCAAGCTGTCATCCTGTGTAGAGTGCTGTAGCATCACAGCTCACAGCAACCTCCAATTCCTGGGCTCAAGCAAGTCTCCTGCCTGTGCCTCCCAAGTAGCTGGGACTACAGGCATCGGCCACAACGCCCAGCCATTTTTTGGTTGCAGCTGTCATTGTTGTTTGGCAGGCCCAGGCTGTATTCGAACCTGCCAGCTCAGGTGTATGTGGCTGGCGCCTTAGCCCGTTGAGCCACAGGCGCCAAGCCTAAAGCTTTAATTCTTCAGTGGACTGCAAGTGCCAGACTACATCTCCAGAACTATTCAGGTGTGGTGGTGGGCACCTGCAGTCCCAGCTACTCAGGAGGATCACTTGAGCCCAAGAGTTTGACATTGCTGTGAACTATGACAGCATAGCACTCTACCCAGATGACAAATTAAGACTCTGTCTCCAAATAAAAAAAGAAGAAAAGAGACACAGAATTGTAACATTCTCTCTCACCCCTCCCTGAATGAATAGCTAGTGCTCTGGTACCTGGGTGGGGCAGGATCAGGTAACTGGCATAAAATAGACACAGCCTAAGCTCCCTGGGGACGAACCCCATCCTGGTGCAGACAGGGGTCCTGACTGCCACAAAGCTGCTCGGAGCAAGGACAAGAGAGGCTCCCTGAGATCAGTCACCCTAGACACCCTCTTATCCACACACATCTCCGGAGGCAGCCTCAAGCATCTTCCAGCAAGGCTGCATCTGCGCTTCTTAAATAAGTGGAGATGCTTATTATTCCAAGTCTTAAACGACCAGGGAACAGGTAAGGGCTTTGCTCACCAGAAATGAGAGATTACTGACATTAATCAACCAAGACATATTTATCAGTAATTAGGCAAGGAACAGTAACAATATACACACACCCATTCGGGTTCTTATGAGTTCAAAAAAATGCACCCAGCAAAAAGAAAAGATTTCAATTGTTCTGAAACATTCCCAGTGCACCATGTCCTGAGTGAAAGGAACCCCCACCCCAGCCCACCCTCTGTGTGGTATGCTTGCTGTTCAGGGCTCTTCATTTCGCCGTGGGGAGAAGTGAGGACTGAAGCACAACTCTAACTCCACCCCTGTCCTCCCGTGTGCCAACCCTTCCCCACTCCGCACCAAGGTCCTGGCCCCTGGGCAGCCTTCCGGACACTCTCACTCTCCTGCTGGGTGCTGGCGCTGGGCTCTGAGCTGATACTGGAAAGAGCGGGAGTCGGCAGGAAAGCAAGGACCTAGGCCCGGGGCTCATGACCGACTGCACAGTAACCTCACCCACAGAGCCTTTACAATCCTAATACAAACTAGCCCGGGTTACGGTGAGCACCTGCAGCCCCAGCCCCTCGGGAGGCTGAGGCAGGAGGATCCTCGCCTCCGAGAGCTCCAGACTGCAGTGAGCTACGATCACACCACTGCACTCCAGCCTGAGCAACAGAGTGAGACCCAGACTCCTAAAATAAAATTAAAAATCACAATTTTTGAAGACCCTGATAAAACATCCAAGCCAGGAAACCAGGCCCTCAAATTTACTCATCATTAAGGTTTGCAGGCAGTGTGAGGGGTGGAAGGCAGGGGGTTCAGAGCAGGTGTGAGAGAGATCGGGGTTCTGTGTGTGGCTCAGCTGCCCGTGTCCCCTCTAGGCCTCTCCAGCGCACAGCACGATGGGGCTGAAGCGGCCTGAGGCTGGTGCTCAGGGCGTGTGGTGCGTCCCGACACTGCCTGCCCGCTGCACCACATGATAAACAGTAACTAAAACCGGGAGATGTGCGGCATCTCAGACAAATTAAACTGGACTCTCCCTTGAGGTCCTGAAGGGAGTTGACACCTGCCACAACCACGTAGGAAGAGCTGCTGAGCCTGCCAGCAGGGGGCGCAGCCCTCCCAGACAGCATGATACCACACCTGCCCAAGAGCTCACCTGCCAAGTATCACAGGCCTGTACGAGCAGCACAGATAAAATGCTTTGCAGTGAAACAGTCCATTTGGGGGGAGGGGAGGAAGGAGGATTATTCTGAATTGAACAAATCTAAAAATATAATGAGAGAAAGAAGAATTTTTTTTTTTTGCAACAGTCTATGTTGCCCTCAGTAGAGTGCTGTGGCGTCATAGCTCACAGCGACCTCCAACTCTTGGGCTTAAGCAATTCTCTTGTCTCAGCCTCCCAAGTAGCTGGGACTACAGGCTCCCACCACAGCACCCGGCTATTTTTTTGGTTGTTGTGGCAGTTGTCCTTGTTATTTACCAGGTCTGGGCTGGTTTCGAACCCTCCAGCCTCGGTGTATGTGGCTGGCATCATAACTACTGTGCTACGGGCGCCGAGCCAGATAAGAAAGAATTAAGGCCAATAAGTAAAATGTACCTTTTTAAACACAGTAGAACCTCTGTAATTTGCCCGCCCAAAAGATTGCAACACGCTAGTCAACATAAGAAACTAGTCCTACTGTACTGATATGAACGTGTGCTACGTGTCCGCCTGTGAAAATTAGGTCAACTTCAGGCGGGGATCAGTGTAGGGAGGCACTCAACCACCGAGATTCTACTGCATATTATTTTAAGAAAAAAAAAGTCCTCCAGTTACATTTTAAGATTTCCCGGGTTGACTTCAACACAGATGGATGAACATTTATGGTGAAAAGGTAATTCCTTAACATTGAGAGGCCCAGGGGGTTTTTTGCACCTTAGGTTGAAAGAAAAATGTAAATCTTTTTGAAGAAGTACAAAGGGAAGAGGACACACACGTACTACTTTTAAAAATAAGTGTCTTTTTACAGCGTTAAGGCCACAGATAATTTAAGAACATAAAGATGTGTGATGTGGTCTGCTCATTAAGCGTAAGTGCTAATAGAAATTGAATTTTAAGCTGTCATTTACCAGGACAATGATTTCGAATTTAATAACTAAATTTGCTTTAATTGCTTTTAAATGGTGCTGGCCAAATTTGAGAAAGCGCTTCATTTTTGCCAATTCACTGGAAGCAGGTACACTGGAACACAGAAGGAAAAAAAAAAAAACCAAATCTTTACAATAAAAGCAAGTTTTCTAGACTCGGTGTGCCCTACCGTGTCAAGCAGATCCAGACACTTCTGAGTTTAAGCAGAGGCAACAAAGGAGAAAGACCCTCCCCAGACCCCCAGTGACATTAAACCAGGGGTCCTCAAACTTTTTAAACAGGGGGCCAATTCACTATCCCTCAGACCGTTTGAAGGCCAGACTATAGTTTAAAAAAAAAAAAAACTATGAACAAATTCCTATGCACACTGCACATATCTTATTTTGAAGTAAAAAAACAAAACAGGGGTGGCACCTGTGGCTCAAAAGAGTAGGGCACTGGCCCCATATACTGGAAGTGGTGGGTTCAAACCCAGCCTTGGCCAATAACTGCAAAAAAAAAAAAAAAAACAGGAATAAATACAATATTAAAAAAAAAAAAAAGTGCCCCCTATGCCTATCTGCAAAAAAAAAAAAAAAAAAAGACTTCCTAACTTCAGAAAAAAAAAGTCCCCACCCCACCCTTAACCACAAAAAAAGGCCCTACTAACTGCAAAATTAAAATGAAAAAAATAAGCTCGGTGCCTATGGCTCAATGGGCTAAGGCACCAGCCATGTACACCTGAGCTGGTGGGTTCGAATCCAGCCTGGGGCCGCCAAACAACAATGACGGCTGCAACCAAAAAAGTGGTGGGCGCCTGTAGTCCCAGCTACTTGGGAGGCAGAGGCAGGAGACTGTCTTGAGCCCCGGAATTGGAAGTTGCTGTGAGCTGTGATGCTGCAGCACTCTATCCAGGGTGACAGCTTGAGGCTCTGTCTCAAAAAAAAAAAAAAGACCTCCTAACTTCAAAAACAAAAATCCTAACTTGTTCTTACCTCGGTCCTCAGGCAGCGGCAGGCTCTGCACAGGGAAGCTTGTGACTTGCCTGATCACGAGTCTCAGTCTCACCCGAGTGGAGAGGAGGGGAGTCAGAGAGTGCAGGCGTACATTCCACACATATCACTGTGGCCCGGGACCAGTTGGCTACTAAACAGGACAGGCAGCGGCAGCAAAACACCTGGCGGGCCGGAAAATGTCCTCGCGGGCTGCATGTGGCCCGCAGGCCATAGTTTTAGGACCCTGCATTAAACTAATACTTGGCTTATAAATGCTCTTTCACTGGGAAGACAACCACAGTAAAAAGAGTTTTCTGTTTTAGCATCACCTCTTGAAGTCTTCTAGAACTGGGAGAATTCATAAATGCTTTCCTCACGTCCAAAAGGGTGTCTATTCTTTTGTAGGTTTGTTTCCTCCATGACACCACATATTTCTAGGCATAAACCCATTTCTCTGTGTTCTGAGAAGGGATTGCGTCTGAAATGAAGGTTTCCTAAAAGTTTTACCCTGGAATCTCATGACTCCCTCCATCTACATTATCCTCCCTCAGAAACCAAGCATCTGGGCTCGGCGCCTGTGGCTCAATGGGCTAAGGCGCCAGCCACGTACACCTGAGCTGGCGGGTTCGAATCCAGCCCGGGCCCGCCAAACAACAATGACGGCTGCAACCAAAAAAAAAATGGCCGGGCGTTGTGGCGGGCGCCTGT
>CAUYON010042578.1:0-26901 GCA_963573935.1 Arctocebus calabarensis
GCACCTGTAGTCCCAGCTACTTGGGAGGCAGAGGCAAGAGACTCGCTTGAGCCCAGGAATTGGAGGTTGCTGTGAGCTGTGATGCCACGGCACTCTACCCAGGGTGACAGCTTGAGGCTCTGTCTCAAAAAAAAAAAAAAAAGTAAAAGGAGGATAGGTCGGCCCACGCCCATTATTACCTTCTTAAATAAATACCAAAGTTCATTTACAAACTTTAAGATGGCAAAAACAATGAGGACACTAAAATATCATTATAAATTGTTAAGTTGAAAGCCACAAAACAATGAATCTGGTTCACTGTATTTTGTTCTCTTGGCCCTAATTTCTTATTTAAAATTTAGATTTGAAGTGGAGCATTATTATCTTTTGCTATGGTTTTTTTTTTTAATATTTTGTTGTATTTCCTTTCAGAAGCGTATATTTGTTTTTTTATTGTTCATTTTTTTTTACCCCCACTCTCCTCCCTTCTTCTCTCTCTCACTGCTCTCCTCTTCCCCACACCTTACCATGCACTAGGTTATTAATTGTCCTCATATCAAAATTGAGTACATAGGATTCATGCTTCTCCATTCTTGTGATGTTTTACTAAGAATAATGTGTTCCACTTCCATCCAGGTTAATACAAAGGCTGTAAAGTCTCCATCTTTTTAAATGGCTGAATAGTATTCCCTGGTGTACATATACCCCAGCTTGTTAATCCATTCCTGGGTTGGTGGGCATTTAGGCTGTCTCCACATTTTGGCGATTATAAATTAAACTGCCATAAGCAGTCTAGTAAGTGTCCTTATGATTAAAGGATTTTTTCCCTTCTGAGTAGATGCCCAGGAATGGGATTGCAGGATCAAATGAAAGGTCTAGCTTGAGTTCTTTGAAGGTTCCTTCCAAAAAGGTTGTATCAGTTTACAGTCCCACCAGCAGTGCAAAAGTGTTCCCTTCTCTCCACATCCATACAAGCATCTGCAGTTTGGGGATTTTGTGATGTGGGCCTTTCTCTCTGGGGTTAGGTGATATCTCAGGGTGATTTTGGTTTACATTACTCTAATAACTAGGGATGATGAGCATTAATTTCTTTTTCTATGGTTTTTAAAAAATATATATATTTTGTTGTATTTCCTTCCAGAAGCATATATTTTCATATGTTTGTTAGCCATTTGTCTAACCTTTCGTCTTTAGAGAAGGTTCTATTCATGTCTCTTGCCCATTGATATATGGGATTGTTGGTGTTTTTCATGTAGATTAATTTGAGTTCTCTATAGATCCTAGTTATCAGCTTTTGTCTGCTTCAAAATATGCAAATATCCTTTCTCATTGTCTAGGTTGTCTATTTGCTTTGGTTGTTGTTTCCTTAGTTGTATTAAAGCTTTTCAGTTTAATTAAGTCCCGTTTGTTTATTTTTTTTGTTGTTGGTACCATGTTGGTACCACAAATATACCAGATGTCATGGACATGTAAATTTAATTTTATTCTAACTAAGAGCCATTGATTTCTAGGTACTGTGTTCTTTAACATTTAAATTTTACACTTAGTTTTTTGGTTTATAAATTATTTGATTCATATATGATATCATAAAGTCTTACCCCAAACCAATATCTTCAAGTACTATGCTTTCTTTTAGAACTTTTATCATTTCATGCCTCATATTTTGGTCTTTTATCGATCTTGAATCAATTTTTGTGAATGGAGAAAGGTACAGGTCCAGTTTTAGTCTTTTACATGTGGATATCCAGTTCTCCCATCACCACATATGGGGATTCTTTCTCCCAGTGTATGTTCTTATTTGGTTTATCAAAGATTAGGTGTTTATAAGATGTTAGTTTCATTTCTTGGTTTTCTATTTGATTCCAAATGTCTATGTCTCTATTTTTGTGCCAGTATCATGCTGTTTTGACCACTATTGACCATACAGCCTAATGTCTGGTATGCTGATGCCCCCGGCTTTGTTTTTATTACTAAGAACTGCCTTAGTTATATGAGTTTTTTCTGGTTCTATACAAAACAAAGAATTATTTTTTCCATGTTTTGAAATTACAATTTTGGTATTTTAATAAGGATGGCATTGAATCTGTAGATTGCTTTGGGAAGTACAGACATTTTAACAATGTTGATTCTTCCCGGGCTATGGCTGTTTTATGAGCTAAATGGTTATGCACTGGTAGAAAATGTCAGGTTCTTTTGATCTTTGTGTGATAATATTTTATTCATAGACTTTAATTAAAATGAAAACATGTTACTTAAAGTTTTTTCCTGTCTTGGTACTTTTCATGATCAAAGAATGAAGGAGAGAATAAAGAAAATACAAAAAAATATGGAGGGTCTTCACTTAATCTGAATAAACTCAGCATTATGGAAAATATCATTTTTATATAATCTTTGTTATTGATGAATAATGAAAACACAAACATACCAGATGTCATGGACATGTAAATTTAATTTTATTCTAAGAGTCATTGATTTTTAGGTACTGTGTTCTTTAACATTTAATTTTTACACTCAGTTTTTTGGTTTACAAATTATTTGATTCATATATGATATCATAAAATGCATAGAACCTGTGGTCCAATATCAGAATCTGTTTTCTTTGGACTGAGCAACATTAAAGAAAATCTCAGAGCATTATATAATGGCTCCATTGAAAATTTAGTCTTGAAAATCAGCTGAATACTTAGGTCTACTTATAAATTATGGAGAGTTGGGAAGAATATTGGAAACATGGACTATCCTAGAATAGCTGAGAAGAAGTATAAGGTTCAATGTAGGGTGGGAGGAAGAGACAGCTATCAAAAATTCTAGCTTGAGTAACTGAGAGAGAAGATGCCAGAAGATGAAGTATTTTCAGAGGTAAGATGATGTCTTAATTTGATATACATTGACTATGAAGTGTTTGTTGAATATATA
The DNA here is from genome assembly GCA_963573935.1 of Arctocebus calabarensis. Lineage (NCBI taxonomy): Eukaryota > Metazoa > Chordata > Mammalia > Primates > Lorisidae > Arctocebus > Arctocebus calabarensis. The sequence continues at coordinate 2,896 of CAUYON010042578.1, forward strand.
AATGGAGATGGCTAGTTGAGAGTTAAATGCTTAAATGTGAAGTGCAAAAGAATGGTCTAGGCATCCCTCCAAAAAGTGAACTTTTGGATTGAAGCCATTTGAGGAAGATAAGGACCACAGCTTAACTGCTATAACCCTTAACAAGGAGGAGGGCTCCCCTATAGGCACAAAATAAGAATCAAACTCTTCCTGGAGTATTCCCTTATCATAGTTTTCCATCAGAGCCATTTTTTGCAAAGTCAGATCCTATCTTTTACTCTGGATTCTGAATGGCGGGTAGAACTTGGGGGTGGGGGGACTCTGCTCATTTGCCTTGCAGTCTGGGAGGGCTCAGAGTCAGCAGTTTGTGCCACTCAATGGTGATTTCCTTAATGTAAAAAAAAACTCTGGAGACCAATATTAAATGGTTGGTCACTTAAAGAAGGATTCACGTACTCTGAAAACAATAACAACAATTTCTTTGGGTAGAAAAAGAAGTTAAATCCTCTAAAACTAGAAAGGTATTTTATATAGTGTAAGAAAGGTTGCAAGAAAAGCTATAGCAAGTGACACTGAGCATGGCCAGGTCTGGGCACTATTGCAAGTGCTTTATGTGAATGAACTCATGTAATCTTAAACACACTCTTATGGGAGTAGGTACTGTTACCATTAGCATTTTACAGATCAGAAAAACCAAAGCCCAGAGATTGTAGTATGTTACCCAGGATTGAACAGTTTGGAAGTGGCAGAGAAAAGATTTGAGTTTAGGCAATTTGGGCTCAGAGATTATGCTCTTAAATAATAAACTGTTTGTATTAATGCAAAATGGACAAGTCTGACTCTAGCAAGTTTCATGTCAGTTATAATTTATACAATAAATAGAGCAAATACTATCAAAAGGCTGATAGATAAAAGAAAGCTTTAGCATCTTTACTCATTTAAAGTAAATGTCATTCATGGATTCCATTAACTTGCCAGTCAATATACTTCAACATTTTCAATTCATATTAAGAATCTTATTCCCCTACACCATGGAGAAACTATTAATATGTAATACCCTGAAAGATTGCTCATTAGTGTTTCATTTGTATTTTTTTCCTGGCCATCACCTCTCCAGAACTTTATGCTAATGATGGAATTTGCATACTGAGGATAATTGTAACCAATTATCCTTTGGATACTTTTGAGAAATCTATTTAAGAAGTAGTTGAATAAAGAAATGCTGTGAGGCAAACATTGCATAGAGTCAATCATTGAAAGTTCTTTGTAAAATGAGGATCAACTTTATATACACAACTTCAGTATGATCATATTTATCAAAAATTATTTGATCATTTAAAATAATAATCATAGGCAACATTTTGGTCTAGGTCCTTTTCATGTGTTAGCTTGGTCCTTCCAATGGCCCTATTAGTTAGGTCCACATTTTCTCCATTTTATGGATGAAAAAAGAGAGATGTTTCACAACTTGCCCAAGAACACAGCTATACATTTTTTTGAAGGATATTAATTGAAAGATCATTTAGATAATAATTCTATTCTCTTATTTTTCTCTTATCTATTCAAAATTGTTATAAGTGTAATTATAAATGCCATTAGACATAATTTGCTATTATAATTTCACTATGTGTGATGGAACACTTTTACTCTGATATCTTGATACCCTTCTATATGATCAAAGCAAAATTCTTGAGATTACAAAGACACTAATTATTTTCCAATGGCACCTTAAGATGCATGATTATGTTGATTAGGTTAGTTTTCCCATAGGATTATCACTAATTCCATTTATTTGCCAGGCAATATACTGCAATATTTTCAAATTCACATTGGCACTAGACACACACTGAAAACACAGTTCAATACTCAATTCAAAATACTGTGACTTTAGTTGACATTCTTCAGATATAAGGAGTCTTAGAATCTGAAACACATAAAAAGCTACAGAAATGGAAAAAGTAGATGCAGGACAACCAAGATCTAAGATTAAATATCCTCTACAACCTCGTAGTTTGTGCAATTCTTAGCAAATCATATCATTTTCATGATCATAAAGGTATAACTAAACTTAAATGTAAGATTTTATTTTAATTTTCATTGGCCTTAAATAAGATTATTTAATTCTTTTCTAATTACTGTAGTAACTTTCTCATTTCATGTTTTATGTTATCATGTTTATTTATGACTGCTTATTTAGAAACAGACTTTTCAAGGTCTAACTTCTGAAGGGGACTTACTTCAGAGGACAGCAAGTCTTTAAATTTACTGGCAATTGACTCTTTGAAGATAATACACAGTGATTGGAAATGAATCTGAGTAATTTATGAATTCAGATATAAGATGTGCATTTATCTTTCTTTTTGATTATGGCAAGAACAAACAACATGAGAAATCTACTCACTTATTAAATTTTTATGCCCACTGTGTAGGCATAATGTTGTATATAGATCTGTAGAGCTTATTCCTCTTACATAACTGAAACTTTATACCCATTAAATTAACAACTCCCCATTTCTCCCTCTCTGAGCCCATGGCAACCACTGTTCTACTTTCTATTTCTACGTGTTCAATTATTTGAAACACCTTATGTATTAATAAATGGAATCATGTAGCTTTTGGTCTTCTGTGATTGGTTTATTTTTTTAGCACAATGTCCTTAAAGTTCATCCATGCTGTCATATACGGCAGAATTTCTTTCTTTATTATAGCTAAACAATATATTATTACATGCATATGTATACACACACACACACACGCATACATAAATTTATATACACACATCATTTTCTCTATCTATTCATCAGTCAATGGAAATTTAGGTTATTTCCGTAACATAATTATTGTGAATAATGTGTTATGTGTTATAAACTTAACATAGAAAGAAGGAATAGAGATCTTAGAGATAAACCCACATATATAGTCAACTAGTCTTTGGCAAGGGTCCAAAAATACTCAATGGGGAAACAATATTTGACAAATAGAGTTGGAAAAACTGAATATTCATATGAAGAAGAATAAAATTGAACTTTTATCTTATACCATACACAAAAAACAAATCAAAATCAAATAAAGACATAAATTTAAGATCTGAAACTATAAAATTCCTAGGGAAAAAATTGCAGAGAAACTTCACAGCATTGATCTTGGCAATGATTTTATGAATATGATACCAAAGGCATTGAAAGCAAAAGGAAAAATAGATAAGTATAACTGCATCAATTTAAAAAGTATCTGCAAAGCAAAGGAAACAATTAATAGAAAGAGGAGGCAGACTATGGAATGGGAGAAAATAATTACAAACCATGTGCCTGACAAAAGGTTACTTTTCAAAATATTCAGGAATTCTGGCAACTCAATAGCAATAAAAACAAATGAACTAATTAAAAAGTGGACAAAAGACCTAAATATACATTTTCCAAAAAGACATACAAATGACTGATATGTGAAAAATATCATTAATCATTAAATGGGAATTTTTTTTTTTTTTTTGCATTTTTTGGCCGGGACTGTGTTTGAACCCAACACCTCGGGCATATGGGGCCAACACCCTATTCCTTTGAGCCACAGGCACCGCCCCCCAAATGAAATGTTAATCAAAACCATGATGAGACATTGTTAGAAAGGTCATTATGAAAAAAAAAGTAATTATTGGTGAGAATGTGGAGAAATTAGAACACTTGTACACTTGTGGGAATGTAAAATGGCGCAGTCACAATGGAAAATAGCATGGAGATTTCTCAAAAAAAAAAGTAAAAATAGAATTTCCTTGTGATCCAGCTGTCTCACTTCTGGGTGTTTGAATAAAAAAATTAAAATCAACATCTGAAAGAGATCTATGCACTCCCATGTTTATTGTGCCATTATTCACATACCTTGATGTGCATTTTGAAAATTATTAGTATGTCTAGCAAACTCTCCAAACGCAACTTTTCTGGGTAAAGAAACAAAGGGGAGGAAGTTTGTGTTCCTCCATTATACCAGTTTTTACTAGTATAATATTTTGGAATTTATCCAGTGTAAACATCTACTGAACAGAGGTATAAGTCCAGAATTTAACCAACTTTAACTCAAAGTATTATTTTCATACGCATTCTCTGTAATGATGTTTCTTGTGAGGTATATGTTTGGTTAAACAAATAGATCTAATAATGAATTTTAAAAACCACGCTAATCACCTACTTATCCAAATGACTTTTGTTTACTGTAAAGCTAGGCTTCAAATTTCATAATATTGCAAAGTAAATGTTGGTGTCCTAAAATTTATAAACACTGTATGGGTTTATTTAGTTGGCGTGATTAATTAGTCTACACCTTTACTTCAGGTAAGAGCTATGCCTCTTTTCCTTTATCCTACTCGATGCCCCCCAATCCCCAACCATGTAGCTTCTCAATTAGGAAGCAAAATTAAATGAAGCCTTTAATGTCCTCCAACGACCTTCTTACTCAATGCCAGGAATTTCCCTGTGTCTTCCTGCTATGTGGCTATTCAGTTTCTTTGTGTATAACCAGGTGATACTGAATTCACTATTTTACAAGCCAGGCCATTACAATTTCATAAAACTCTAAGACTTCTTAGAGATTTCTTTCTTATATTTATCTCAAGCTGTTTCCTAAAACCTCTACAGAATTGCTCTCATTCTGTTTTCTAGATGACACAGACTAATTCTCTGCCATGTACTAGCCATATGATCTAGTGATATATAAAGGTCACGATCTAAGCATAGATTTTAGGAGACAGTAAATAAACCTACAAAATCAAAGATAAGAAACTACTGCAAGATCACTGATGTGACAGTGTGATGCTGAAGCCATATGCTTCCTTTTAAAAACAAAAATCTACTAATGCCATTTATTTACCACTGAGAATCCAGAAAAATAATAAGACCAGTATCTCTAAAAGGAGAGAGTTTCTCAACAATTATTACAGTGTAAAAGTGAGAACTTTACACTGTAATAAAACTTTAAATTAGCTAAAGATAGTTTGTGCTATTCTATAAACCTGCTCTCTTGAGCGGTCAAATTACAGTTTAATTTTTTTTGTATTTTAGTGTTTGGAGCCTTACGAACTTGTGCCTCAATTGCCTCTGACCAAAGTTTCCCAACAAATTACTAAACAAATTTTCTCTGGCCAAGTTCTTACAACATAGATCTTGAATATCTTCACTTTGGAAAAATCAGACATCTGTGCCTTTCCTCCCTTATTCCATTACTGTGACATTTATTGAGTGTTGAAATGTACAGGGTTATATTTGTTCCTTGTGGTGTTAGGGCTCATATGGTGGTAATGTTTCTCCTTTTGCTTCTCTGAAGGTATCCCTCCCACACAGGGCTCACTGAAATACAGCACAGGTCCTGTCAGTTCCTGAGCATGACTATTTTTATCTCAGAGGGAGGGATTGTGGGATACAATTTATACACAAGAGATAAATTACAGGCACACAGTCTCTGGTTACCCACTCAGCTTAAACAGGTTTACGTATGTTAGATAATATCTTCTAGGCTTATTCTTCCTCTAACTACAATCATTGATTCTTCGATTTCATTTTCCTGCTAGTTTTCTGGTACTTTTCACTCTGTAGGAGAAGATTCAATTTTTCTTTTAGTTCTCATCATGTCCTCAGACAACATTCTATCAGAAGGCTTGAAATCCAGGCCAACTCCTTGATTGCAGAAGAAAAGTGCTTTCCACGGTTACCTAAATGGTCAGTAAGGACAGAATCCGGCGACCTATCCCTTAACACTTTTATTATTTGTTCTGTCTCTAATTTAAGAACATAACAATCTGATTATCATTAATTGAAAACTACTTCTAGACTCAGTTATCACATTCTGAAGATCTTGAATGTCATATTTTAATTTCCATTCTTTCCACTTTTCTTAACCACAAAACTTTTAACTTCTTGGGACAGTGATTTTGCTTTGGTGTCTTTGAACTCCCATTTGAAAACAAAGGGAGAAAGTAGACAAACACACTTTGTAAAAGATCTAAATTGCTTGTCCTTCTTTATCTGTGCCTTCTGACATTAGCATCTTCCTCTACTATCACCTTAGGGATCTTTTCAGTCTCACCTTTCTAGAAAGCATTATGCGTTCCTATCCAGACACATGCATGCTTACCAATAGTCAATTGCTTGATCTGGGTTAGTTCTACCTGCATCAACACATCTCTGTGTGATCAGATGTGATCAAATCATTTGGATCCAGCCAGAAGAATATTCTTTCCTTCCTTCTCTTTCTCTTACATCACCTGTATACTTTAACATGCATACAGTTCCAAAGTAAGGGACATTGAAAGAAGCTGGTGGGAAAAAAACAGAAGTAATGTTTCCTTTCAAGTCACTAAAGAACTTGAATAATTCTCTAGGTAACTCACAAAAAATTAGCTCCAGGATATCTGAACAAAAATCTTTATACTGTAGGAACAAAAACCAGTGGTCAAATTTATTATATACCTGAGGTCTGCATCTTGTCACATGAGACAAATCACAAGAAGAATAGAAATTAAAAAAAAAAAAATAGAATCAACTAAGCCAGAAGCATTTTCCACCAGGTGTCAACACATTTTCCATTTGTTAATACCAGGTTCAAGTTCTCTTTATTTTGTATCTGCTTCATCTCTGTACTCTTCCTTTCTTCAGATACCAAGACAAAAACTCAACCCTGTTGCTAAAGCAACTTTTATTTTGACAGCTTTAGCATCTCATCATTATGCCTTTGTTTCAATGGAAAAAAGTCCTCCTACACTCTTAACCGAAGACGACTTTCTCATTAAGCCAAAGTTTTCATTTTGTCTTACATAACAAATGTGTACATAATCCACCTGCTTCTGGATTTCTCTCCATCTGTTCTTTAAGACAAATGCTATTACACATGAAAACAACTTTTTTCTTTCTATGGACATTAGGTTTTTCCATGTAAATGACATTTGTAATCAACTTGGGTTTTCATATTAAACAATACAAATATTTTAGGAACTTCATGACATTTGATTTACAGGATTTTCTGGTTATGCAAAACTGATTGTTCTATTTTTCTTACTAATATGGAAATATTTCTCATGGACAGTGAGTAATTAAGATATTTAGATAATCACTTAAACTGTAAGTTCAGTAAAAAAGGCATTTTCCTTCATTAGAAGTCAAGTAGAGTTGAAAGTCATGCAAATCTTAGGGTCTTAGAGCAACTGGGACTTTGGCAAATATCAATGTGGTCCTACCCCTGGACTTCTCTGAGAACTGGAAAAGTAAGGTATGAATGTTCCTCCAAGAAAGTGTACATGCACTCAAAAGGTTTCGTACTGTCAGGGAACCTTTGTTCCTCTGAGGCCAAAAATGATAGCTCAGGTAAGGAATATTTATTAATTCAGTCCAACTCTTTTCATTTTGATAACAAAGAAACTGTAGATCTTAGAAACCAATTGATTAATTTAAGGATCTAATTATTTAGGCCTAGAAATTGTTATTTATTAACAAATATCTATTAATTTTTTTAACATAATAGATTATGATTTGTTATTTGTCAAGCATGTTTGAACATTATTTCTGCTTCTTTCATTGATGAATAGATTTATGATGGCATTACACTCAATTTTTACAGTTAAAGAAACCATATTCTCAGATGTTAACTGGTCTAAAAATCAATTTCTAGTCTAAAAAATCAATTTCCTAGGGAGAAATATTCCGAATATTTTGAAAGTTTCTTTTATTATCCTGCTCTTCGTGTTTCAATGATCTTGTAACTTAAACAGGTGTTTATTATTAATATTACATTTACAATTATCACTTTATAGTTATGAACTTAAAGAGACAGAAAAGGCCTTAAAATTGATTTCTCCAAAAGCAGCATTGATTTTACTCTTCCCTGACATGGTCTATTCTATTTTTTACTTTTGGGTCACATAAAATATTTTTTGAAAAGCACTTGGAAAAATACTACAAGAAAAATGTGGTGAAAATTAGAATTTTCACAGTCTTTCTCTGTTCCTTCCTGCACACAGTCTAATTCCTGTTTTTTTTTAACATGAGATTATTGAGTGTTTTAAAACCTTGTTAGTCATTTTAATGTTCTTAGTTGTAGGGGAAAATGCAATAGCTGAATTTATGCTAAAAGTGAACCTTACAGATTCACTAGATAGCATGACATTTGAGTGTAAACAACTGCTCTCCTTCTTGGAAAGCTAATCCTGCCTGGCTTTTGACTTTCCTGAGAGATTGTTCTAATAGGCTTTTTAAGCTGCAAGTTGAATAATTGTTTCCACAACTAGCACAGATTGCATTTCTCAAAAGAAAAAATGAAAATGAAAGTTCCATCTAATTAAACTAAGACTATTAATAGTAAGTTGTGTGGGAAAGGAAAAGTCTGCTCTTGAAAGGCCTGCCTGTGCAGTTTATCACAGAAACACAGATTTTCGCAGCAACTGAAAAGAGTTGGGTGAAAAGTTTAAGGTTTTAGGAAGAAATAGAAAAACAAATGATTTACTTTTCTTCAGTTTGCACAAGGGAGAATATTCACATTTCTAGAAGAGAGAATTAGATGCCATCACTAAAGTTCTTCCAACTTTACACTACGTGGAAGATGGTGCAGCAGGAAACGCTCTGAGTTCACCCTGGTCTTTTGGTTTTTTACACCATACGGTCACCAGGTGGAAACAGTAACACTGTATGATAGGGTATTAACCATAAGAATATTCTTAACTCTATTGTCTGATCTTCCTTTCATTTAATAATTCATCACTTTGTAAGCAATACACTTTAAAATTTGATTGTAGACCATCTAGCCGTTTATTTCAGCCGAAGTCAAGGAAAATACAATCGTTACATTAATAGTCAAGTTGTACGATATCAGTAGATGGCTGTCAATGCCATCATGAGTCAATGTACTTCGATTTTAGCAGCCCACTTTTCATACCCTTGGTGCAAAAGGCCAAGGGTATAAGGACAGCCTCACCAATGTCAATTGAAACATCACACTGAGTGAAGGCGCAATGCAGGGAGCATTTCCGGAATGGAGTCCTCTCACCTCCTGCATCAGAATCCCCTGAAATTTTTGTGTTGGTTCTCTTTTTCTTTTTTGAAATAGGGTCTTTAGTCTGTTAGCAACATTAGAGTTCAGGGTTGCCATCGTAGTTCATTGTAACATCAAACTTCTGGGTTCAAGCTATCCTCCGGCCTCTGCCTTCCTTAGTAGCTGGGACTATAAGGGTTAGCCACTATGCCAGGCTAATTTCTCTATTTTGCATAGAAATGAGGTCTCACAGTGTTGTCCGGGCTGCTCTTGAACTCCTGGGCTCAAGTGATCCTTCTGTCTCAGCCTCCCAAAGTGCTGGAAGTGTAGGTGTGAGCTACAGTGTGAGGCCTGTGTTTGTTTTTAATACTAATTCTGGGATTCTATTCAAAAATCTGAAGAATCAAACTACATGAAAGCAGGTACCAGGAATATGTAATTTTAACAAACACATACAAGAAATTTTATAAGCAAAAAAAAAAAAAATGAGAATGTCCGGTTCGGCACCTGTAGCTCAGAGGCTAGGGTGCCAGTCACATACATGGGAGCTGGTGGATTTGAACCCAGCCTGGGCCTGCCAAACAACAATGACAAGTACAACAAAAAAATAGCCAGGCTGTGTGGCAGGTACCTATAGTTTACTTGGGAGGCTGGTACCTATAGTTACTTGGGAGGCTGAGGCAAGAAAATCACTTAAGCCCAAGAGCTGGAGGTTGCTGTGAGCTGTGATGCCACAGCACTATACACAGGGTGACAAAGTGAGACTCTGTCGCAAAGAAAAAAAAATGAGAAAGTCCCTTAAGGTAATAAGAAAGAGGAGACTGTGCTGAGAATCCACAAATGTAGATGTGCTTCCCTGACCTGCAAAGAAACCACAGAAGTTTCTAATGAGTAAAGGGTTAAAAAATTGGCTTAGCAGCCCTGCATGGTGGTTCCAACATCAGTAAGAATATTTCCCCACTTAATCCGTTAGGATTATTTTTTTAATGTATTAAAAAGAATGAAGAATACGTATGATTACATATCCTTCTAGCACTCTAAATTATCATTGAAATTTAAATTTAGGCTTTATTTTTAATTAAATTTAAAAATTATGAAAGGAATATTTAAAGTAACAACTCTATTGAAAATATAAATATTCATCATATAAAGTTTAAATGCCTATAGAATGTTTATCAAGATGTTTATCAAGATGTTTATATACTGGCCCATGTACAAGTCCTAGTACATTCCAAATGACTGAAATCTTTTTTTTTTTTAATTTTAGCTAGTATGGGTGCACAATAGTTGTATATCTTTATAGGACAGATGCGATATTTTCATAAAGGCATACAATGTGAATTACCCAAATCAGGGTAATTGAGGCATCAATTATAAAAGAGTTTATAATTTCTTTGTGTTAAGAACATTCCAGTTCTACTCTTTCAGTTATTTTAAACTGTGCCCCAACTTATTTTTGATTATAATCACTGTGTTGTGATATCAAATACCGTTCATTCCAACTAACTATCTAACTAACTATATTTTTGCACCCATTAGCCATCCACAATTAATCCCTTCCACAACCCTTCCCTGCCTCTGATAACCATCAATCTGCTTTCTCATACATGATTTCCCCATGAGATCAATTGTTTGTAATATTTATCTTTCAGAAATGAGTGAGAATATGTGAGGATGGTCTTTCTATGCTTGGCTTATTTCATGTAACATAATATTCTCCAGTTCCAGCCATGTTGTTGCAAATGGAAGAATTTCATTTTTTGTGGCTTTATATTTTTCTATAATGGATGTGTGTAGGTACCACAATTGCTTTATCCATACATCCATTGATGGACACGAAGTTTGATTCTAAATTTCGGCTATTGTGAATAGTGCTGTAGTAAATTGAGAGTGAAGATATTTTTCTGATATTTTCTCTCTTTTGGACATATATATATATATATTTAGCAGCGGGATGCTGGGTCATATCATAGCTCTATTGCTATATCCTTGAGGGACCTCTACACTGTTTGCTATGGTGATTACACTAACGTACATTCCCACCAGCACTGCACAGGGATTTCCCTTTCTCCACAACCTCACCAGCTTTAGCTGTTACCTGTCTTTTTGATAAAAGCCATTTTAACTAGGGTGAGATGATAGATAATCTCATGGTAGTTTAGATTTGCATTGCTCTGATGACTAAGGATGTTGATCATTTATTCATAAACTTTCAAAACATTTATATGTTTTCTTTTGAGAAATGTCTATTCAGATCCTTTGCTCATTTTTAAATTGGACTATTTGATTTTTTTCCTATTGAGTTGTTGGAGAGCCTTGTATATTCTAGTAATTAATCTCTTGTCAGATTGGTAGTTTGAAAGTATTTTCTCCCATTCTGTGTGCTGTCTCTTTAGTTTGATTAGTGTTTCTTTGATTTTGCAGAAGCTTTCAGTGTGGTGTTATCTCACATGTTCAAATTTTGCTTTGGTTTCTTGTGCTTTGGGATTCTCACTCAATAAGTCCTTGCCCAGACCAATCTGTTGAAGAATTTCCATACCTTTTTTTCTTTAGTAATTTCATAGTTTCAGGTCTTACATTTAAGTCCTTAATCCATTTTGATTTGATTTTTGTGTGTGAGTACCATGCTGTCTCGCTTGCTACAGCTCTGGGGTATAATTTGAAGTCAGGTAATGTGATTCCTTCAGATATATTCTTTTTAATCAAGATGGCTTTGGCCCATTCTGCATATTTGTGGTTCCATATAAAATTTTAGGATCTTATATTCTATTTCTGTCATAAATTCCATTGGTATTTGGATGGGGAGTGCATTGAGTCTATAGGTTGCTTTGTGGAGTATGGACACTTTAATAGTATTTATTCTTCAGTCCATAGCATGGAATATCTTTGTAGTTTTTGTGTTTCCTTAAATTTCCTTCATCAATGTTTTATAGTATTCATTATAGAGATCATTCATTTCTTTGGTTATATTTATTCCTAGGTATGTTATTTTATTTATAGCCTTTGGTAGCTATTGTAAATGAAATTGCATCCTTTGTTTTTCTGTCAGATTGTTTATTATAGAAATACTACTCATTTTTGCATGTTGATTTTGTATTCTGCTTCTTTACTGAAGAAGTATATTGGTTCTAATAGTTTTTTGGGTGGAGTGTTAAAGTTTCATTCGACATACGGTCATATCACCCGCAAGCAAGTATAATTTGACTTCTTCTTTTCCAATTTGGATGCCTTTTTTTTTTCTCTTGTCTGATTGCTTTAGGTAGAACTTCTATGTTGAGTAACAGTGATGAAAGTGGGCATCCTTGTCTTATTCCAGACCTGATTTTTGTATGTGGCAAGAGATAAGAATCTAGTTTTATTCTTCTGCATATCAATATTTCAGTTTCCCCAGCCCCATTTATTGAAGAAACTCTTCTCTCCCCACGATGTTTTTGACAACTTTGTCAAACTCAAGCTCATTATAAATGTGTGGATTTATTTCTAGATTCTCTATTCTGTTCCTTTGGTCGGTGTGTCTGTTTTTAAGCCAGTACCATGTGCTCTTGGTTACTAAGGTCTAGAATATGACTTGAAGTTAGGTAATGTGATTCCTTCAGATTTATTCTTTTTGCTCAGGATGGCTTTCAGAGGAAAGTCTTTCAGTTTTTCCCCATTTGATATGATGCTAGCAATGGGTCTGACATACATGGCTTTTATTATGTTTAGGAAAACTTCTATAACAAATTTTTGAGAGTTTTTATTATGAAGGGATATTGAATTTTGTCAAATGCTTTTTCAGAATCAGTTGACATTATTATATTTTTGTTCTTCATTCTATTGATAAAATATGCCAAATTGATTTCTGCATGTTAAAGCACCCTGGCATCTTTGGGATCGCATCTATCATTATGAGCAATATTTTTAATGTGTTTGGAATTCTATTTGCTAATATTTTTTTTTGAGGATGTTTGTACCTATGTCCTTCAGAGATATTGGCCTACAATTTTATTTATTTTTTGATGGGTCTTCATCTGGCTTTGGTATCAGAGTGATACAGGCCTTATACAATTTGTTTGGGAGTATTTCTTCCTTACCGATTTTTTGAAATAGTTTAAATAGGATTGGTATTAAGCCTTGAATATTTGGTGGAATTCAGCAGTGAAGCCCCTGTAGTTTAACCTTTTAAGTTAAAGACTGAGAGTTTCAACTTTTCCACAGTGATGCCTGAGCTTTTCTTTGATGGGAGTCTTTTTCATTTTCATTATTGCTTCTGTGATACCTGTTAGTGTTTTTTTCAGGTTTTGGATTTTTTTCCTGGTTCACTCTTGTTAGGTCATATGTGTTCAGAAATTTATCCATTTCTTTTGGGTTTTCCAAGTATTGGTATATAGTTGCTCTTAGGAGTTTTTAATGATCATTTGAATTTCTGCAATATCAGTTTAATTTCTTCTTTTTCATCTTATCTCTCATTACATTTATTTGGTCATACCTCATTTTTTCATAGTCTGGTTGAAATATGTCTACTTTGTTTATCTTTTCAAAAACCTTTTTTGTTTTATTGATTTTTGTATTTTCTTTGTTCCAATTTCATTTATTTCTGCTGTGATCTTTATGTTTTTTCTTTCTTCTACTAATTTTGAGTTTGGTTTGCTCTTGCTTTTCTAGTTCTCTGAGATCCATTATTAGGTTATTTATTTGAAGCCTTCCCACTTTTATGATGGAGACATTTATTGCCATAATCTTTTCTCTTATAACTGCTTTTACTGTATCCCATATGTTTTGATTTGTTGCGTTTTCATTTTTATTTATTTTGAGAACTTTTTAAATTTCCTTCTTAATTTCTCCATTGACCAACTAGTCGTTCAGGAGCATATTGTTTAATTTCCATGTGATTGTATGTTTTCCAACATCCTTTTTGTTATTGATTTCTAGTTTTAGTCCATTGTGGTCAAAGAAAATACTTGGTATGATTTCAGCCATTTTGAATTTGGGGTCTATTCTTGAGGACGATTCCTGAGCTGAGGAGAACAACATGTACTCTGTAGCTGTTCAATAAAACATACTATAAATACCTATTAATATTCAGTCCACTCGGTTTATAGTAAAGATATACTATATCCAATGTTTACTCCAATGTTTCTTTGTTGGTTTTCTTTCTGTATGATCTATCCAGTGCTGAAAGTATTGAGTTCACCAGTGGTTATTGTTTTGGGGTTTATCTCTCTCTTTAGCTCTGATATTTGTTTTATAAATATGAATTCTCCAATGTTGGGTGCATATTAACCTAGAATTATTATAGCATCTTCCTGAATTGACCTCTTTATTATTATATAATAACCTTCTTTGTCTCTCATTGCACTTTTTGCTTGCAATTCATTTTATCTGATAGAAGTATATTTATTCCTACTCATTTTTCATTTCCATTTGCGTGGGATATCTTTTTCTTTATTTTCAGTCTATGTGTGTCTTTACAGCTGATATAGGCTTTTCTCAGACAACATATAGAGGGCTCCTGTTCTTTTTTGTTCTAATCCATTCAGGTTCTGTGCCTTTTGCTTAAAGAGTTTAGTTCATTAACATTCAATGTTATTATTGATAGCTAAGAACTTAACTTCTGCCATGTTGTTATTTGATTTCTATCTTTTTGTGGTCCTGTCTTTCTTTCTTACATTTTTCCTATCTTCCTTTGTGAAAAGTTATTTTCTTTGGTAGTGTATTTTAGTTTCTTGAGTTTTTATTTCTCTTTATGCATTTCTCTTGTAGGTTTTTAAGTTTTAGATTATAAGAAAGCTTGCAAAAAGTATTTCATAACCACTTATTTTCTTCATAACTATTTATTTTCAACATATAACAACTTTACTTAAAAACCAACCAGCAAAAAAATAAGCAAGCAAAGAGAAATATAACAGAAATTCTACTTTTAACTTCATCCTCTCACACTTTTTAACATTTTGTTGTTTTTTATTCACGTATTTTTATACTATCTTTCAAAAAGTTATTTTTGATTGGTTTGTCTTTTAGACTTCCTGCTCAAGATATAAGTGGTTTTATACACCACAGTTATAACAATATCGTATTCTATATTTGTGTGCTTAATGTTACCAGTTAGTTTTATAGAATTAGACAATTTATTATTATTCAATGACCTCCTTTTCTTTCAGACTGACAAATTCTTTTTAGGATTTCTTGTGGAAATTTAGTGTTGACAGAATCTTTTAGCTTTTATTTGTCTGGGAATGTCTTTATTTCTCCATGTTTGAAGGAAATTTTTGCAAGATATAACAATCCAGAGTTAAGGATTTTTTTATTCAGTACTTTGAATATGTCATGCTACTTTCTCCTCACCTGTAAGATTTCTGCTTTCTGCTGAGAAGTCCATTGCCAGACATTTTGGAGCTCCTTCATATGTCCTTTTTTTTTGTCTTGCTTCCCTCAGGGACTTTTTTTTGTCTATGATCACTGAGAGCTTGATTATGAAATGCTTAGAGATAGTCTTGTATGTGTTAAATCTGTGTGGTATCTCTGACCTTCTTATACCTGAATATAGATATCTTTCTCTAGGAGTGGAATGTTTTCTGTTATTATTTCTTTGAATTAACTTTCTACCCTAATCTTTCTTTCTCTCTATCTCTCTCTCTCTCCCTCTTTCTCTTCGCTTTCACTCCTATTTAAGGCCAATACTCTTAGATTCAGCCTTTTGAGACTTTTTCTAGATCTTGTAAGCATACTTCACTTTAAAAAATTCTTTATTCTTTTTCCTCTTATTTTCAAATAGCATGTCTTCAAGCTCACTAATTCTTTCCTCTGCTTGGTCAGTTCTGCTGTTGAGGGACCCTGAAGCATTTTTGTTTGTCAATTGAATTTTTAAACTGCAGACTTACTTCTTTTTTTTTAATTCTTTCAATCTCTTTGCTAAATGTCTCTGATAAGCTTCTGAAACCCTTCTCTGTGTTGTCTTGAAGTTCATTGAGCTCTTTCAGAATAATAACTATTTTGAGTTCTTTGTCTGAAAGGTCACATATCTCTGTTGCTCCTTGACTGATCACTGGTCTCTTAATTATTTTGTCGAGGTCATATTTTCCTGGATATTCTTGTTGCTTTTGGATGTTCATCAATGTCTGGGCATTGCAGAGTTTGGTTTTTTATTTTAATTGTCACTGTCTGTGCTTGTTTGAACCTGCCTTGAGAAGGCTTTCCAGGTAACCAAAAGGAATTGAGAGTTGTATCTAAGTCTTTGGTCACTGCAACACTTGGCTGTCTCCCATGCCCAGCAATGTATTCTGTGACTTTTACAGACTCTGGGTGGTCCTGCCTTGGTGGACTTGGGTGAGATATGGGAGAATTTCTTAGGTAACAAGGCAAAGTCTCTCACTATCCGTGGTAGACTGCTGGAGTTGGGGGAAAAATGATATGGACACTCCCTTGTGGCCACCAGTACTGAGGGTATCAAATCATACTGAAAGTCAGGCCAGTCTCACACAAAGCCTGTGGTGACAGTTGCCTGGCTACTTCTGATGTTTGTTCTAATTCCGAGGGCTTGTTAGTCATCAGGTAATAAATCCTGCCAGGAGTGGGTACTTCCCTTCTGGGCAGCATGTTTTCTTGTGGCCCAGGATGGATATAGAGCTATGGTCCATAAACTAAGGTTTGGATTCACAGGCTTCAGGAGTCTGCTTTATACTTTATTTTACTGTGGCTGGACTGGTACTCAGGTTGCAAAACAAAGCCCTCTGAGATTCTTAATTTTACTGTGGCTGAGCTGGTATCCAGGTTGCAAAATAAAGTCCTCTGAGCTCTTCCTTTTCATTTCCTCATTGCAAGAAGACTATCCCTGAGCTACACTGCCTATAGTTGGGAAAGGAGTGACACAGTAACTGGTTTGGCCACTCTGCTAATGTCTCATTAAAATTGCCCAAACAAATTGATGAACGGGTACAAGGTGAGAACTATAGCAAGGGCCTCAAAACTCTGCAAACTTAGCTAAAATAAGATAATGATCAGCCTCTATTCCCTCATTTTCTTCATAATGTTCATTATTCCCTCTGTTCTCTTATTTACTCTGGAGTTATGTATGGTTATTGGTTATAAAGACTTTTAACACTCAGCTCAGCTCCCATAGCATAATGGTTACAGTGCCAGCCACATATATTGAGGTTGATGGGTTCAAACTCAGCCTGGACCAGCTACAATCAATAATGACAACTGCAACAAATAGCTGGGAGTTGTAGTGGGTACCTGTAGTCCCAGCTACTTGGGAGGCTGAAGCAAGAGACTCACTTACACCCAAAAGTTAGAGGTTGCTGTGAGCTGCAGTGTCACAGCACTCTACCGAGGGTGACATAAGGAGACTATGTCTCAAAAAAAAGATTTTTAACTTTCTTTATACAGAAAAATCACCTGTTTGGAACTTAGGGGTAGTTTTTGAGATATCTTCCATGTCTTGCATTCCAGTGATAGACCCACCCAGACCAAGAAACTTAGTCAACTAGTGTTGAACACTCTCACCCATTGAACTGTATTCCAGGGGATTAGCTGACCCACCTAGATAGTAGCTTGTACCAAAGGATTGATGGTTCCACCCTGAAACTAGCCAATTACCAGACCCTGATTGCCTAATCCTATTCTCACCAAACTGTCTTTAAAAACTCTATCAATCCAATTATTTATTTATTTATTTTTGGAGCTAGAGTCTCATTATGTCACCTCAGTAGAGTATTGTGGTGTCATAGCTCACAGCAACCTCAAACTCTTGGGCTCAAGTAATTCTCTTGCCTCAGCCTCCCAAATAGCTGGGACTATAGGCACCCACCACAACACCTGGATTTTTTTTTTGTTGCAGTTGTCATTATTATTTAGCAGGCCCTGCCTGGGCTTGAACTTGCCAGCCCTGGTGTATGTGGCTGGCACTATACCCACTGAACTACAGGCATGAGCCTCCCCAATTCTTAAGGAGACAGGTTTGAGAAATTCCTCCTATCTCCCTGCTTAGTGCTTTGTGGAATAAACTCTATCTAGCTATAAGCCCTGCTCTGTCTGGGTATTGGCTTCCTCTTGAGCAGCGGACAGATTAACCTGATTGGGTGGTAATAAATTGGGGTCTCATTGCATTTGCCCTTATGGGCACCTGTCCACAGCTCAACAGCCTCTCCCCAGCAGTTTGGATCTAAAGACGTGCCATAGTCGCCACTCAGTTATTTGGCATAAGGGCTATTTCTAGGGTAGTCCTTCCCCACGGGACACTCTTGGCCCCATGTACTTGGATTTGTTTACAATAGAGAAATAGTTTTTGGAACCAGCATCCTAGTGAGTATCTAAAAAGTACACAACACCCCCTTTTATTCTCCACTTTATTTGGCCTCTCTTTCAGCTCTTTCATGGGTCTTGGTTGGATTTTTTCTGTAGTATAGGAAAAATCTTATCTTGGGGGACTTCTCAATTTGGCTAAGAATAGGGAGCTTATCTAAAACAATTGTTTTGAATTTTCCATCTTTGAAAATTAACGGCCAAAAATAGAGCCTTTGAATTAAAGACTCCTTAATTTAAAAATGAATTTTAAAAGATCTCTTTTTATAAATAATTGTCATATTTGTTTTTATAAAAAGATTATTACTAAAAGAATATGTAACAATTTCAGGGCTAGCCTTGAAAATTCTCTTGACAAAATTACAGAACTGCTATCTGACTTAAAACAGAGATGAAAGTCCTTTGAGCACTACCATGTAGGAATAATGGCAGAGGCTAGTAGCCTTTTTGTTAAAGCTCTGTGCTTCCATCTCAGCAGCCAGAGTTTGACTTGCAGGTAGGGAATGAGTTTGTTTTGGCATGGTGTTTATGTAACTTGTATAGTTTGGGTGGTTCTTTTATCCTTTCATGCACAACTTTTGATTTCCTGTGTTTTGCAGGCTTTTAGCTATTTCTGCATCAGCTGAGAAGTTGAGACCCTAGTATAAAAGGTAGACATAAATGAGGAGAAAATTTGGTTTATGGTTATGAAACTCTCATCTCTTTGAGCAACTTTTATGACTTTCTGGATCTCATGGAAACGTCCTTCTGCCCCTACTTCCTTGATTAAATTAAATTATAACCTGTGTTATTGGTTTTACTTTGAAGGGTATTCTGTTAAAATGTCAGAAAGGGGATATGTCAGCTGTCTGTCCTGGCTAGAAGTCTGTCTGAACGATACTATTTATGAATCTTCTTTATCCACTTGGCAGCTCTAGAGTTTCTTTGAAATTGTTCAGATTCAGCTGCCTGAATCACAGATTATTCTTTGCTTAGTTAAACTCTGTTAAGTTTAATTTGTCAGAAGTGAGTTCCGAAAAAGAACTCCTAGAAACCACAAAAGACTGTATCAAGCAAGTTAGCTACAAGGTTGTGCCAATATGGGGACTTGCAGGTAAGTTATTGCTCAGATTTTGAAGCTCCACAACTTTGTATTTACCTTTTCTGCATTTGCTTATGCAAATTTCTGATCCTAGCTGGTTTGAAAATTGTGAAAAACTGTGCTGAGTTTGGAGTCATATTAGATCCAGTCTGGAATCAGACTGAATCTCATTATTAATTGGTTCAGCATTCTTCCTGCCTCAGCCTCCCAAAGTACTGGGATTATAGGCATGGGTGACTGCTCCTGGCCCATAATAGGATATCTTAAAGAGCTTCTATTAAAAAAAAATGTATATGTAGAAAGAATTGCTATTTATAAGAGTGCCTGAGAGGGAAAACTAGGTAGGTGGAAATTCTTACCATTGTGCTAAATCTATATGAGGAGTCTGACCTTTGTTTAGGATACTTTTCCTGGCCATCTCATCTTAGAACTTTACATTCAATTTTTCCCCACACTGGTATGATGGCAAAATATTCAAGCCTTGATTCTTAGCTCTACACTTTTAAAGTATAAATTTTCTGCCTATTTCACCTAGGAGTCATCTTTTTAGAAGGCAAATTGTTGCCTAGCTAACAATTGCCAGGTCAATAAACTAGGTAATTAAAAGACTGATAATTTGAATAAAATATAAATTTATTTAAAAGTGAGCAAATATAAATTCCACTTCTCTCTGTATGTCTGTATGTTTGTGTGTCAGTACACGGTACATGTATGTGATATTTCTATAGCAGAATAAGCAAAAGAGCTCTACTTAATTGACTTTTTAAAAATTAAGTGCTTAAATCAAATATTTTATCAGGAAAATAGTAAAAAACTTGAATGCTTTTATATTTACATGACTTTGGCAATCTTTGATAAATGAAACCAGTTTTATAATTGTTATTAGAGTTCAGATGGTTTAAGGTAATAAAACTGCTATTTCTGTAATATATTTAAATTTTGCTAGATTTGACTGTGAGCTTATATTCTTAGCTTATGAAATTTGAGGACCAGATAGTGGTATGGTGAAGCCTGGGTACATGCTCTCAATGCCTAAAACAGTAGCTACAAGGCATAGTCTAGCCCACATGGTCTCTTTTTCTTCCCTACCCTAACTTTTCCCCCTGGCTATTCTAAGAGGAATTTGAACCTTCAGTCATCCTGTTTTCTATCTTGAACTCTGCACTTGGTAAATGGATTAATGACACAGATAGGTAGATCTTTTTCTTTGCAGCCATCTTTGATGTCATATGGCCATGTGAGACTTTGAAGGACCAGCAAAGTCTATGTTGTGGTTTTAAAACTGTTTTCAGTACCTTAAAAATCTTAAAGTCATATTATGTTAAGTTAAAAAGATAATCATAAAATGTTTGAGTAATTCTCAAGATAAAATGCTAAAATAGTAGTTGTTAAACATGAGTTTAAGTTTGTACACCTTGACATCTCCATTTTATGGGAGATATAAAATTAAATGTATTTAGGTGTGCTAATACAAATTAGAAATTGATACTGTTCAAAGGTACCTTAACTTCTAAAAGTTGACATTATGATAGCCAAATATAGTTTTTAAAAATAGAAGAATTGGTTTTGTTGAAAACAATACTTCTGTCTAATTTATGGGTTTTAAAAGCTACTTTAAGTTAATCAAGTAAAGAATGATTAAAATTAAATGTATATAAAAGTTAAAAGCAAAGATTATAAAATTTTTATAAAAATTAACTTTCAGTAAAATTGATTAATGTTAGGTAGATTTGTTAATAAGATTTTATTAAAATTGGCTTTATCATTAATAGTGGTTGATCCACTAATGCAATAATTTTTTTTCTCCTTTTGAAGAACATTTTCAGATGATGTTAATAGAAATAACAAAATCTTTTTGTATACTTTTGGACTTGTATAATAATTCAGCTGTCTATATTAGGTGTATGATTGGGAAATTGAGTCTTTTCTCCATCAAAGAGTAAGATTTTTGCTTTTTAAAATATTTAAATATTTTAAAATATTTTCAGTTTAGCTAAGTGAATTTTAATTTACTAATTTTATAGTAAACTATGATCTTATTTTATGAAAAGTGTTTTGACAAGTAATTCATGACTTTTTGCTTCTTAAGTTTTCACTAGAATATAATTACCAAAAATAATTATAGTTAAAACTTATGATTCTATATATAAAATATACCAAGGAATAAGTTATGTTTTTAATAATAAAAATTACAAAAAATGTGTTAGAATGTGTTCTTTTTTTTTTATAATTTTATTGAATCATAATTCTGTACATTGGTGCAATCATAGGGCACGATTCATATACATTCAGAAATGTTTTGATCGTACTGTTACAGAATGTGTTCTTAATAGAAATATACACATATGTAATTTTTTCTAATTCAGATGTTGTTTAAAAGTTGATTCAAAATGCAGGTTTGAGAAGAAAGGAAAAACAAGACTGAAAGTGATTAATCAGTAAGAGAGATGTAAAAAGACAGTAAATATAAAATTGTGTTTTTGCAAGAAAGGTTAAGCAGAAAGGAGAATGATATTGTATGAAAAAGTATCTTGTGTGGTAAACTTTTGTCCTGAAATAAAAAGACTGATTATTCGTATTGGCTCACTGAGTACCACCATGGCAGTCAGCAAGAACAAACCCCTTATGAAAGGCAGCAAAAGGGGAGCCAAGAAGAAAGTGGTTGATCCATTTTCTAAGAAAGATTTGTGTGATGTGAAGGAACCCGCTATGCTCAATATAAGAAATATTGGAAAAACACTAGTCACCTAGACTCAAGGAACCAAAATTGCAACTGATAACCTCAAAGATCATGTGGTTGAAGGGAGTCTTGCTGACCTTCAGAATGATGAAGTTGCATCTAGAAAATTCAAGCTGATTACTGAAGATGTTCAGGGCAAAAATTGCCTGACTAACTTCCATGGCATGGATCTTACCCAAGACAAAATGTGTTCTATGCCTTAAAAATGCAGACTATGATTGAAGCTCATGTTGAAAGGGTGGGGGAAGGGGAAAGCAGAGAGAGAGGAAGAATGAGGGAGGGGTGGAGAAAAGAAGAGCAGAGAGAGGGAAGGAGAGAGGGGGTGGGGACTTGGTCTGTGCCACACCTTTTGGTGGCAGAACACGATTGTAAGAGGGACTTTACCCAACAAATGCAATCTGTATAACCTGATTTCTTGTACCCTCAATGAATCCCCAACAATAAAAGCAAACAAGCAAAACTACCAATGGTTATTTACTTCATCTATTCTGTGTTGGTTTTACTAAAAAACACAACAATCAGATACAGAAGACCTCCTATGCTCACCACCAAAAGGCTTGACCAAAGTGGAAGAAAATGATGGAAATCATGACAGGAGAGGTCAGACGAATGACTTGAAAGTTGTCAATAAATTGATTCCAGACAATGTTGGAAAAGACATAGAAAAGGCATGCCAATTTATTTATCTTCTCCATGATGTCTTTGTTAGAAAAGTAAAAATTCTGAAGAAACCCAAGTTTGAAATAGAAAAACTTATGGAGCTTCATGGTGAAGGTAGTAGTTCTGGAAAAGCTACTCAGGACAAGACAGATGTTAAAGTTGGAAGAGCTGATGGACATGAACCAGCAGTCCAAAAATCTGTCTAAAATTCAGGGTTTTAATAATGACAAATAAAGAATCCTATTTGTGGGGGGAAAAAAGGCTGATTATTTAAGAAAAGGGGAAATGAGGACAAACCAGGTTTTCAGCATGTTTGCAGATTGTGAACGTTGAAATAGAATTCAGAAGAGGGAATTTATGAAGGAATTTCTATGAATCCAGTGGCTATGATTTATAAAAATTTGATTAAAACAACATTTCCTTAATATATTAACTTGTTTTTGATGGAATTGAATGACCTGTTTCCCTTTTAATTTAAAAATTGCAGTATAGAAGGTTTTTCTTTACCTTTTTGGTAACTGGCCTGAAAGAGGCAAAGATTTTATGCTTTTAGGTAATCCCTCCTTTGTATTTATTAAGGTTTTGGCTAACCAGACAAAACTAAACTTTAAAAGGGTTAAGGTTTATACCCATGTAACTTCTTGTATTGATTTTGGAATCTTTTGACAACTGTCACTGTCAGTTAAATGAACGACTTGTAATTCTATTTAAACAAATGTTTTAAGATTTTGATATTTGATAAAATTTCCAAAATCAAACTTCTAAATTTAGTCTTTTTGATCTCAAACTAGCTTTTTAAATACTATGTAGTAGGACCACTGAAAATCTAAGAGTGACATATTAGGTTTATTTGTTAAACTAAAACGTTAAAGTGTTAAAACTGTATGGGAAACATGGTCAAATATTAAATGATATTTTTCTTTGGATCATGTTTTTATGTGCATGTTATCAATATGTGTGTGCATTCTAATATTGTATAATATTGACATTTCTTAGTGTATGTTATCAGTAATAATTATATTATTATGTTAATTGTTATATGTCACAAAAATATCCAACTTTTTTTGTCAGTTGTCTCTTTAGCCATGCCTATTCTAACTTTTGTCCTCCATAGACAATTATTTTGTTTTGATTCATCTCAGAAAGTGTTATTTTTTTCTAAACTGGCTAAATCCAAAGTATTTGCTTCCTCAAGGAATTTCATAAAAGGGACTGGCACATTCTTTTAAATATAGATTTATGATAGCTTTGGAGATTATAC
>CAUYON010042584.1:0-11162 GCA_963573935.1 Arctocebus calabarensis
CCAGCCTGGGCCTGCCAATCAACAATGACGGCTGCAGCTAAAAAATGGCCAGGCGTTGTGGCGGGCGCCTATAGTCCCAGCTACTTGGGAGGCAGAGGCAAGAGACTCGCTTGAGCCCAGGAATTGGAGGTTGCTGTGAGCCGTGATGCCACGACATTCTATCCAGGGTGAAAGCTTGAGGCTCTGTCTCAAAAAAAAAAAAAAAAAAAGAACTTCTCTTATTTATAACAGGATAATCTCAAACCCACACAAAATTCTCTGCATTTGCCATGGAGGAAGCCATCAGGAGATTGAAGAGATTAAGCAAAAAATCCTAGTGTCTTTGGAGAGGAAGGAGAGGTAGAAATGCAGCTCTCACTGTAGACATGGAGTTGGCCACCTGAGCTCCAACCAGGAGCCCACACTGCTCGGCCTGCCAAGCGAGGGAGGCTCTTGCAGACTCCCCACTAACACGTGCCCCAGAGCCATCACCACAGAAGCAGAAGAACTGCCTGACCAACCCCCAGCATCATGAGAGATAATAAATAATTGTTCTTTTCAGCTTCCAAGTGTTGGGGTAGTATGTTATGAAGAAATGCACAATTGAAACGACACTGTAAACTCTTTTATATAGAAATTAAAGCATTCTGACTAGAGGCAGATAGGTTCTTCTATCAAGTATTTAGGATTAAATCAATGACATAGTTCAAAATATCTTAAGTCCTTACTCAGTATAGGGGCATGGTGCATTGTAGGTGCTCTGATTTATTAAATATCTTTTCCCAGGCAGTCTTTTTTTTTTTTGCTAGAGAGATTCCCATCTGCCACTCCACTAGAAAAAGGAGAATGAAGATTCCTCTCTGCTAGAGATGCATTTCATTTGGCACACAGCAAAATATAATGTATTATCTGATAATTTTGCTTGGTGGCCAATGATTTAAGGTTATAAAGCCTTAACCTGAACAAAGTCTATTTGTTCTTAAAATATTATTTCCCTGAAAATATTAATAGATCATTACTGAATTTTAGAATGTGAAGTAGAGTCTTAAGATTCATACTGTTTAATTGCACTATCATACAAGAATTTTAGAGTTTTTCTTAGTTTGTTCAATTGCTGTAAATGACTTAGGCAAGTAATATAATTATAACTTGTAATGGTAAATGCATTCATAGAATTCATGGAGCAAGCTGAATGTGTAACTGCTCATTTGGAGCTGAGTTGATTACCATTTGAAAACAGTTAATGGAGTTGCTGATTAGAATATATTGCAAAGAGTCATGATTTAATTTCACATCACCTAGAAAAGTCTGATGTCATGTGTGTTAATGGTAGTTTGAGGGGCATAGGGATTGACATGTTTTCCTGAGCTAAGCAACACGGCCATGCTGACTCAGTGAAAAGCTTATTATTTTACAATATAGGAAGTAATATGACACAACCTTATGTGATTAAATAACCACCTGGTTATTAAAAATGTGACTGAAGTTTATAAGTAAGGTTCAAGTTCACTTGAAGCCATGCAATGTGATATTTGGGCAAAAATGTAGCTCAATAGTGGCTTTCAAGATTTCACACTTGGATTATGATCACTTTGTGTTCAATGCGCTTTTTTTTCTTCCTCCCCACTTTGGAATGTCCACATTGAAGCTAGACATTTTTTTTTTAAACCTACAAATACGTCATGTCATTCCCAGCTCGAAGTATTTTCCCCTTGCAGCCATATAAAGCCCGAGTTCCTCCATCCAACAGAAAGGCTTCGTCTGATCTGCCCCTGCTCATCCTGCAGACACTCTGTTGACAGTTTTCCTCACCTTCGCCTCCCGCCATGACAAAGAGCTTGTGATTCCCTGAAGCTTTTTCTTCTCTAGAAAGAGGCTACTTCCTACACATTTAGAAAGACTCATTTAAGTGTAGCTCTGTCTAGGAAGCCTTTCTTTTTTTTTTTTTTTTTTTTAAATTTTTTGTTGTAGTTTTTAACCAGGGCTGGGTTTGAACCTGCCACCTCCGGCATATGGGACTGGTGCCCTACTCCTTTGAGCCACAGGTGCCGCCCTAGGAAGCCTTTCTTGACCCTGTTCCCAAGTAGCAACTGCATGTGTACCTGAGTTTTGCTGAGTAACTGATAACTGAGTTTTACACATTTGATGACACTGATCAAGTTTGTTTGTCTGTTTTCCTTAATTGAACACATATGCCCTACAGGGAGTATTGAGTTCATAGTTGAGTTTAATACCAAGAGTCTTACCTGGTACATAGAGGAGCTTAATGTAAATCTGTTGAATTAACACTGGCTGCATTTGTTCAAAGTGAGCAGAACATCTAAGAACTTTTATCAGTGCCTGGCATGTGGTAGGCACTAGCCTGATGCTCATTCATTTATCCCTCGTCACGAATCAATATCACTAGATTCATCACTAGTCCTATGCCATTTCCCATGGTTTCCATGTGTTGTTTACAATGTGCTGTTTGACTGTATGGTAATATTCATAGGGTAATTTTCTTAGAATAAGACAGGCTAGATTCTGTAAAAGTTAAAATTATAGTTTCTCATCTCCAGGCCTTTGCACGGCCCCCTGACTTTGAATGCTCTCCTTTTCAGGTGTGGCTGGCTCTTTTTTCTAATTTAGGTCTCAGCCCAAATGGTTTCTCTTCACAGGGGCTTTCTTGATCACTTAGTTCAAAATCTTCCTCTATTGTAGTCTTTCATGGAGGATCTCCAGTCACTATCAGGTTGAGTAGTTTTATGCCTTCCGTTGTACTTATCACCACATAACATGATTTTTTTTTTTTTTTTTTGAGACAGAGTTTCAACTATGTTGCCCTTGGTGGAGTGCATGGTGTCACAGCTCACAACAACCTCAAACTCCTGGGTTGAAGCGATTCTATTGCCTTAGCCTCCCAAATAGCTGGGACCTGGTATGACGCCCAGCTTTTTTAGAGATGCGGTCTCACTCTGGCTCAGGCTGGTCTGGAACCTGTAAGCCCAGGCAATCCACCCACCTTGGCCTCCCAGAGTACTGGGATTACAGGTGTGATCAGCAACATGATCTTTTTTTTTTTTTTTATTAATTTTTCTTTTGAGACAGAATCTTACTCTTTTGCCCAGGCTAAGTGATTCTTTTGCCTCAGCCTCAGTAGCTAGGACTACAAGTGCCCACCACAACACCTGGCTAATTTTTCTGCTTTTAGTAGAGACAGGATCTTACTCTTGCTCAGGGTGGTCTTGAACTCCTGAGCTCAAGGAGTCCTCCTGCCTTGGCCTCCCAGAATGCTAGCATTACAGGTGTGAGCCATCCTACCTGGCCTATATAACATAATCTTGTTAGCCATTCATCTGCCATTTTTAGAGAAGGTTCTGTTCATGTCTCTTTCCCAGTGGTTATGGGATTGTTCAGTCTTTTTTGTTGTTGTTGATTAAATTGAGCTCTCTGTAGATACTAGTTATCAAGTTTTGTCTGATTCCTAATATTCAAATGTCTTTCCCCATTCTGAAGGTTATTTGTTTGCTTTGATTGTTGTTTCCTTAGCTGTACAGAAGCTTTTCATTTTAATTAAATCCCATTTCTTTATTGTTGCAATTGCCACAGAAGCCTTCTTCATAAGATCTTTTCCCAGGCTGCTGACTTCAAGTGTTTTCCCCATACTTTTTTGAGGATTTTTGTTGTTTCATGTCTTAGATTTAAATATTTTATCCATCTTGAATTAATTTTTGTAAGTGGTGAGAGGTGTGGGTCCCGTTTCATTCTTTTACATGTGGTTATCCAGTTCTCCCAACACCATTTTTTGAATAGAGGTTCTTTTCCCCAGTGTATGTTCTTATCTGGTTTATCAAAGATCAGGTGGCTATAAGATGTTAGTTTCATCTTATGGTTTTCTATTCAGTTCCAAATGATGATGTCTATTTTGTGCCATTACCATGCTGTTTTGATTACTATGGCCTTGTAGTATAGCAT
Source organism: Arctocebus calabarensis (assembly GCA_963573935.1). Classification (NCBI taxonomy): domain Eukaryota; kingdom Metazoa; phylum Chordata; class Mammalia; order Primates; family Lorisidae; genus Arctocebus; species Arctocebus calabarensis. Next base: position 3,934 of record CAUYON010042584.1, read on the forward strand.
CACAAGAATGGAGAAGCAAGAATCCAATGCACTCAATTCTAATATGAAGGCAGTAGATGAGCTAATACAAGCTCCTACCTTGTATTCCCCATAGGGAAATGAGCAAGTGAGGTGAGGGGAGGGAGGAGAAGAATGGGGGGGCAAAGTGTATGATTAATCTCTTGGGGTGGGACACAATTATAAAAGGACTTTACCTAACATATGTAATCAGTGTAACCTAATTCTTTGTAGTCTCAATGAATCTCAAACAATAAAAATAAAATTACAAACAAAAACAAAACAAAAGCAAAACATGACTTTGCCTATGTATTTCTTTCTTTTTTTTTTTTTTTATTTTGCAGGTTTTGGCTGGGGCTGGATTTGAATCTGCCACCTCCAGCATATGGAGCTAGCACCCTACTACTTTGAGCCACAGGTGTATTTCTTTTACTTACTGACTAAAACTGTCTTCCCAAATGAAAATTTGAGAAGAGGGCTTTTCCTGTTGCTTTAGTACTTTGCACACTGCCTGGCATGGTGCAGGTGAACACGTGTATGAAGTCACCTTGTAAAAGAGCTTGCTTCAACATCATTACCATAACATGGGCTAGTACCCCTCGGATGGTCTCAGCCATCATTAAGCAGACAATGGTTCTCGCTACACAGAAGTTCAAACGCACGTGTGAGGCTATGTACTCAATGCAAGTTACATACATGTGCTGTGATCAGAATCACGTCTTTCTATCACATCAGTAGAACAAGTGGCTAATTTTATCATCATAATTGTTAGTGATTTTCACTGGGCAAGAGAGAAACCAGCCAAGTGATTTTATGTAGCCTATAAATTTTGGAAAACATTGTGGTAAAACAATAGTTTTTGGTGTTTTTGTTTTTTAAAAACATAAGAGTGATACAGAAGCATGATAAATTTTCACAAAATTTGTTTCTGGAGGAACAGTAGTCGACTTTTCTTTGATTTTCTTGAGGTGGACTGTGCCCTAAACACTGAAATGAGGATAGTGTTGAGGGGAAGATGTCCTGTTTTTCTCAGTGGGGTTCACTGAACTCTTTATGAGGAAGGATGATGTAAATGACTGATAGGGTGGGGTCAGGAGCTGTTCACTGCCTCCTGGTTTTACAATGAGTGTAGTCACCACACATAGCCTCTTTCTGGCCTTCCACCGTGGGTGTGATGTTGTCTAAGATGCTCCATGTGGTTGTGTGGGTAAGAGACTCCGGAAGATTCCAATTTTCCCAGGATAGGACCTGAGGTCTGGATTAGGGGAAGGCATAGAAATAGAAATTAGAAATATTAGGGAGGTTTTTTACTGCTTGTCTTCAGTCAATACCAGAGAGTGCTAAATACATTCGGTAGTTTATTTTGATCCCCATCTAGCTTCCTTTGTCTGTTTTTCAAAGTCCATGTAACTCACAGAGTAAAGAATGAGAGAGTAGGCTTTCCACGACCTTCAACTCTAAGAATTCCACTTCCTTCCACGAAGTTACTGTGGTCTCTTCAGTGAAGAAAAATTTAGAAAATATCAGAATTACATGTTACCATCATCAAAAAACCGACATTAGAACAATAATTTAAGTAAATTATACATGTAAAATTTAGAAATGACTTTTTCACCACAAATGGAAGTTGTAACATTTAAATGATTCCCATAGCTCAATTTATTTCTACCATATGAAATCTGAAGCCAGGCTCAGGAATAGGCTGAATTTGGCTAGAATCAGCAAAGGGTTAATGAAGAAACATGTCTTGCTGTTGACTATTAAGTAATGCACTATTTTTCTTCATTTTTACTAATTCTATATTCTCCTGTGATGAAACGAAGAGTGCCTGTGATAGTCATTGGGTTTCTATAATTTGTTTAGAAACTGACATCAAAGTGTTAATTCATAGGTACTATATTTCCATATATCTAGAAACCTAATCTTCATTATAATCATTGGATATTGCTTAAATAGATGAGGAAAGTAAAATAGAATTGCTTTGTTAAATTTTCACTTTAATTTGACCTCATTCTAAACTCTAAGGACTCTTAACAATCTCATCTGATTGCAATTCAGATTTAAAGAATGGATCCATATACTTTGATATCTAGGAACACAACCGTTAAGAGCCTATTGTAAACTCTTCTATGTATAAAGATGCTCAAGAAAAAGCACCTCTTAACCAATAAAAGTTCAATTTCAGTAACAGTTTACAAAGGAGAAAAACACTTTTTAAAAAAATCTTTTCTATTTCAGGAATGGAATTTACCAAGAGTTGTCTTCTATTTTGGAAAGAGAAAGCTTTTTTTCCAAATCTCCATCTTGATTATTTCAGTCTGTGGCAGATTTCATATAACCTTTAACCTTTCTCTTCTTCTGACTATGATATACAAGAGGACTGATAAATAATGGTGCAGATTTGTGTTTTTCATTTTCCACAACTTACAGAATCAGAAGTTAAAACTTACCCATTTTGTGATCCAACCAATTTTCTTTGGTTTAATACCAAGACTAATGCATTCCCTTCTTAGGCTTTTCCAGTGTATCTGAACTTAGTGTTTTAGTCATTCATGTAAAACCTTTCATGCTGGTTTTATGTTTGAAAATAGGTCCCAGCTGCTCTGGGTTTTTTAATCCTTTCTAGAAAGGCATTTGTGACAGCATCTCCCCCAGGGAGGTTGCAACTCTAAAGCTTTCTATCCTAGGTAGGGAAAGTACAAAGCCAGACACTATTATCACGCTTACTTCCCCAGCTGGCTAATTAGATCAATATATGTTTTATATTTTGATGAATAGACAGGCATATATGGATAGTATGTGTGTGTGTTGTGTGTGTGTGTATGTGTGTGTGTGTGTATATGAGATAGATAGTATGGAAAATATTATTTAGTTGGTATTTTTGAAACTTCTGTAGCATGTAGTAAGGATTCAATGAATGTTCAATGAACAAATGAATATGTGAAGAGATAAAAGTATGAAGTATCCAACACAGGGAATTTTCTGAATAAGTTTAAATATTTCACCACATTATATATTTTTTTAAAGTTGAAAGCTAAGCATTTGATTTGCATATTAAAAAATCCATTTGAAGTTCTAAACACCATAGGTTTGTACTGTAGCTTCTCATAAATTATGTAAACTTAGTTTTGAACATGTTCCCTAAAGAATGTTTAAATTATTTTCTCTTATCTAGATGTAATGTTATTAAATGACTCACTTTTACATTTAGAAAATTTAAGCCAAAGAATTCATAGGACAAAGTTTTAATTTGTAGATATGTTTATACATGTATTATAACATTTTGTTCCTGAGTCAAGTTATAATAACAGCCTCTATTTTTGCATTATATAGAATGTCAGTGATATATAGCAATAGACATTTTATACTCAGAGTAGATACTTAATAGTCTTTTTTCCCTCATGTCAAATAGGTCATAATAAGGTTTTCTGAGATCATAATAAGGTTTGAGGGAGATACATGAGAGTGAAAATCCACTCATAATGCTTATGAACCACAAAAGGGTCTGCTTATATTCTTTGAGGCTTATTTCTTAGCATAAAGAATAATGCATAATGAATAATACATTCAAATTCTTTTCTTAAAGCTTAAGGGTAACAATGAAGCTGGCCAGAGCTAGTAAAATTATGATCATGAATGAAATTTATCACAGTGTAGATAAGGCAAGCATCTTGAAGCTTTAAATCTACTTCTGAAACAATAGCAAGTAGGCTTTTCACCAGTGCTAATTTGTCTTACTCTATTGATTCGAGCTTTATTGGGCATTCTGTTGTCTCTTCCAGGGAGGATATAAATGGAATATAGAATGGGGAGGCCCTAGGAAGGATAATGCCTGATGCGTGAATCATGTTGCATACTACCTGTGCTGCTTAGACAATGCAGAACCTAAACCATCTTTTCAAAATATATATATCTCCCTATGCATAGAAATTGAAACTTGTTTTATATAATGGCTCTTTGGTACAGTTACAATAAAATGTTTTTAAATGTACTACTTTAAATATATTCCTGCATCACTGAAGAAATTTTCTCCAAGTCGACAAAATCTTAAAACTTAGTCAATCTTTCTCTTAACATCTTAAAGGATGACTCTCCTTATGACTACTTCCTGCAGGCTGTCTGCCTATAATTGCACACCCTCTTTAAGCACATTATTGAGTGCGGATGAAAGAAGAGAATGCATTACATCTGTGCAGTAAAAGCATCAGAATATTATATGTTCAAGGGAGAATAAGAAAGTTTTGAAGACAAATGGTATGGTGATGTCATTTTTCATCCTCATTATAGGCTAACCATAACAGTCATGGTGTGTCCATAGCCGTCTGAGCAACTGATTTACATTTCCCCTTCACTGTCCTTCTAGCCTGGGTTGAATGTCATGAAGGGTATTTGTCTAATTCATTGCTCTCAGGAGAGTCAGCTTTCTATTTTCTCTGGAGTTAGCAACCCCAACTCTTGATTTCCTACATTAACATCATCTACCAGGTGTCACTGCAAAGCCTTTAAATACCATGCTTTGCAGAAGAGCGTTTTAGATATACTGTTTTTAGAATTTAGAAGAGGGTAACCCTATGACCCCTGTTCAAAAATTTGCAGTTGTTGTGTAATACAGCGATTGATCACTGTTTTATTTTAGTAGACCTTGGACAAGGAGAGAAGATAGGTCGACTTCCTAACATCTAACTTCTTTGTGTGTTTTAAAAATGGCTTAAGTGAGGGAGGTCTGTTGTTTAGTATGACAGAGTGACTCGAACAGCAGGAAGGCACCAGGGCTGGAGAATGTGTCTCACAGCATCTCGGTGGTGTTGAAAATAGGTACCGCTCTTCATCACAAGAGAAAAGAGGAGATCCTAAATAAAAGATATTCACTGAGAGGTTATGTTGCTATTCTTTAATATCTTAAAATGTAAATACATTTTTGTTTTACATGGATCACCAGGCAGTGAGAGAATGTTACAGCTATTCCCCTTTTCTTCATTATTAAGATGAAGAGACAAGCCACTCTCCTCGTCTTGCCAGATATGTCCTTTTACCTAAAGAGCTGCTTTGCTTGGGTTCTTACCAGCTCGTTTGGTCTCCCCTTACTCATGGAAGATGCTTTCTTGTGGTACTTGGGGTAAACTGTAAGCTTAAAAAAATTAAACTGTTAAGAAAATCTGAACTATAGTTTTAACTTTACCCAAAGTATAAGATACTTTGACTATTTTGACTGGGCAGTACCTCCAGGTCAATATTAGGTACAGCTAGTACTACGGTGAAAAACTGAAGAGGAGTGAACGGAAAGGGAAGAGCAAGCTGGAAATTCAGTAATTTACTGTATCATTGTAAAAGACAGGCTTTTAGCATCCTACATTGTTAGAACCAGGTCACTTGGTTTGACCCACTGTTTGTACAGAAATAAGCCCTGGTGTCAGGGCGTTATGGGGCATCCACTCAAATTGTGGTGAGCTGGCTGTTGGAGGCTGGGAAGGCAGGGCAATGCTCCCTTCTCAGCTCCAGCTCATTGCTGATAGGTAGCAAAATGGGACCACCTTCAAGGGAAGCCAAAATCTAGATTTTAAAGTGAGAGCTCCCCACTTAAGAATATTGACAACTACATAATTCAAAAATTTTGAAACATAAGGCCATGCAATATATGTTCTTAGGTCTCTATCTTGTAACCTCTGGATTAAGACACATGGCATAGCCCACACAATTATTCTTTAACAACTATAAAAATGGATAAAGAAGAGGTAAAAAATTATAATTAAATGCACCATTGTTGAGTGCTTGCTCTGAGTGATGCAGTTTTATTTGATGCTATGGTAGATGGAATAAATTTCAGGTCCTCTAAGAGGTTATGATTTAGTTAGGGAGAAGAACACAAGCATTCACAAAATAACCAGAAGACATTAGTAAACATATGCATTGTGTCTTTGAGATGAGTATTCATCTTGCCTACACTTCAGAGAAAGGCCAGAAGCATTCATCAAATGCTCAGTGATTTTATGGATGTCATCTTTAATGGTGTGAATGGTGAAGGTCTGCTCTGCTGCACTTTCTACATATATGTACATTCACTACCCAGTATGGATACCCAGGGTCCACTCTTGCTCGTCTTCTGAACCCACATACTGAAGGGGCTAGACTCACATCCAGCTCTCTCACCAAATGAAACTCTTGAATTATTTTTTCTCCTACACTTTTTTCCTTCCCCTGTCATTTAGCACACTTTCATACTCGAGTAACAGAAAAAAATCAACTAAAGTTGGGTTAGATTATAAAGAAACTTACTATGTAGTATCCTGATCGTGGATCTTGAAGGATACAAGGTGATTTGATTCAGCAGCCTGGTTATGTTCCTATAGTAACTTTTTTTTTTTTTCACTGTTTTCTTCTTTCATCCTAATTGACTTTGCCCTCAGACTGGCCTCTCTCATGTTCATAAGGGGTCTACAAAAGTTCCAGGTATCACATCCCCATGGTGTTCAGAGGAAGAATGGGACTGTTTCTTCCCGTGTCTGTCTTATGAGTAAGGAAACCTCTCCTGGAAGCTCTCTAACATATTTTGCCTCAAGTTTCACTGGTCAGGTTGGAATCACCGATCTATTCTTGAATTGGTCATTAGTGAATGGAACAGGATTATCATAATAGACTCAGACTTCTTAACAAGGAAGGAGCGGGGCTTCGGGTGGGACAATTTGAATCTTTGTTTTGTTTTGCTTTGTTTATTTATATATTTTTTATTAAATTATAGCTGTGTACATTAGTGCAATCATGGGGTACAGTGTGCGGGCTTCATATACAATCTGAAATATTTTCATCCAACTGTTCGACATAACCTTCATGGGATTTTCTCGTTTATTATGTGAAAACATTTGTGTTCTACATTTAGTAGGTTTCACTTGTCCCTTCTAAGATGCACCATAAGTGTGATCTCACACTTTACCCTCTCTCCACCAACCCTCCTCCTCCCCTTCCCTCCCTTACCCTTTTCCCCATCTTCTTATACTATAATTGGGTTATAGCCTTCATATGAAAGCTATAAATTAGCTTCATAGGAGGGCTGTATACATTGGATACTTTTTCTTCCATTCTTGAGATACTTTGCTAAGAAGAATGTGTTCCAGCTCCATCCATGTAAACATGAAAGAGGTAAAGTCTTCATCTTTCTCTAAGGCTGCATAGTATTCCATGGTATACATGTACCACAATTTATTAATCCATTCGTGGGTCGATGGATGAATCTTTGT
>CAUYON010042585.1:0-15426 GCA_963573935.1 Arctocebus calabarensis
AACAATGACGGTTGCAACCAAAAACTGGCCGGGCGTTGTGGAGGGCGCCTGTGGTCCCAGCAACTTGGGAGGCAGAGGCAGGAGACTTGCTTGAGCCCAGGAATTGGAGGTTGCTGTGAGCTGTGATGCCACAGTACTCTATCCAGGGTGACAGCTTGAGGCTCTGTCTCAAAAAAAAAAAAAAAGTACAAAATAGTTGATAAAAATGTTCCCCTGGATTGTACAAGAAGGGAGACAGGGCCCACTGATAGACATGGTGTGTGACGTTAATTAGACTTGGCTTCTTTCTCTCCTGCTTCATCAGCGGCTGATCTCTCTTCAGCTTTAGTTTCTCCATTTTCTGCAGGTGAATCTTTAGTTTCTTGGTTAGCCACTTCACCCTGCTTTCCCTTTGCTCCCCTTTCCGCTTTTGGTTGCACCTTTTTATCCTTTACTGCTGCCCTTTTGGGCTTCGTTTCCACCTTTGCGGGAGCAGGTTCAGCTGACAACCGCGCCCATCTCCTCTTGGGCTCTTCCCTCCGCACCGTGGGCAGAGCTGACCTTCCTCTTGTCATCTTGGCGGCGGGGAGGGCGGGTGCCGGGTGCCTGCGGGCCCCAGAGCCTTGGCCAAGCGGCACTGCCTCGCCGCTGCCTGCGAGCCGCTGAGCCCCGCAGGTGGAGCCGGCGGGAGGCCCGGATGGAACCGGACTGGGAGTCGGCCTCCTGTTCCCCTCGCGCCTCGGCCGCGGGCTCTCCCTCCCCGCCCCCCACTCACTCCTTCAACAAAGTAGGTGCAGCTCCTCCATAGTGTGACTGATTATCACCCTTCTGCCTGCCTCTTTGCCCATTTTCTTCTATCCTTTCCTCCTTTTCATTTCTGCCTTGCAGCAGCCTCTATTTTTCATAGTTTTAACTTTTACAAGGGATAGAGATGCATTTTTTTTTTTGAAAAACAAAGCAGCACAGAATACCTTCCAATGAGAAGACCTTCTTCCTCACCTCTTCCCCTTCAGACTTCCCCTCAGTGAAGGACTTCGTCACCCAGTTCCATCCTCACCTTCACCTCTTTCTTCTGGTAATTACATGATCTCCGTAATTTTTTGTTTGTTTTGTGTTGTTTGACACAAGGTCTCACTGTGTTGCCAAGGCTGGAATGCAGTGGTATCACCAAAGCTCACTGCACTCTCAGAACCCTGAGCTCAAGTGATCCTCCTTCCTCAGCCTCTGAAGTAACTGGGGCTAAGGGCGCATGCCAACAAGCTCAGACAATTTTTCCCTGTTTTGTAGAGTTGAGAACGCGCCCTTCCTCAGGCTGGTCTTGACCTGGTCTCAAGCAATCCTCCCTCCTCAGATTCCCAAAATTCTAGGATTGCGGGTGTGAGATCCTGCACCCAGCCCTAAATCATTTTATGGCTGCTGTCCAGTGATTTATCCAGTAACTCCCTGTTATTCCCTGTTTACAGAATCCTAGTCTTTTTCTTGGTCAAGTCCTTTTTGGTGGAACAGATCTTCCAATACTTTTCTGAGAAAAAGTACATTGGCAGTAAAAGTTTTGAAGATTTGCATATCTGAAAATATCTTCATTGTATCTCTACACTTGAATGTTACTAAGCTGGATATAGATTTTCGTCTGTATAGAATGATAGGTTGACAATCTGAATTTTGAACATTTCTCCTGTCTTCTAGTTCTCATCTTGGTTTCATTATTATTCCATAGCCTCTGATATGTCTTTTTTTCTCTTTCAGGAAGACTTTTTCATTAGGATGATGCCCCCAAAATGTCATCAAAATATATTTTGACATGGGAAATAAATGGTTGTTTATAGATTTTTTCAATCTTATCTGTTTCTTTAATGAAAAGTTTTCTTGTATTGTTTCTTTGGTTACTTTCTTCCCACCATGGTTTTTCTCATTTTGTAAATTTGTTAGTTGAATATAATGGATTCATCTTCCAGCATTCTTTTCTTTTTCACTCCTTTAAAATTTTTTTTTTATCTTTTACTCTACATATTTATTGACTAATTTTTGTAATAGTATGTTAATTTTTCTGTCCAAATCTTTTTTCCCCACCTGTCATATTTTTAATTTTTCTAATGTTCTTTGTTATTATTTGAATATTTGTTAATATTTGAATATTTGTTAAACCATACAAGGAATGAAAGGGCTTTCCGATGTACTCATAAAATTGTTCCAGGAAACAAGGCATCCGTCAGATCCAGAGAGTCTGAAGCAAATCTTAAACAGTATGAGTCCATTAAGAACTTTCTACTTTCTTCTCTATCTTCTATTCCCAGGCCTTCTCTTTGTCAGAAACCATGATTAATTAGTCAAGAAATAAATAATTCTAAGGAGAGAAGCACAGGAAATACATTGAATTTTTTTCTTTTTGGTAGAGACAGTCTCACTTTATTGCCCTTGGTAGAGTGCTGTGGTATCACACAGCTCACAGCAACCGCCAACTCCTGTGCTTAGGCGATTCTCTTGCCTCAGCCTCCCGAGTAGCTGGGACTACAGGCACCCACCACAACGCCCAGCTATTTTTTTGTTGCAATATGGCCGGGGCCAGGTTTGAACCCACCAACCTTGGTATATGCAGCCAGCACCCTACCCACTGAGCCACAGGTGCTGCCCAATATATTGAATTTTTAAAATGTAAAGTTCTTGGCCTTGGGTGAGGGGACCCCTAGTGAGTTTGGCCCAGCAGGATTAAACATTCACCTACTGCAACAAGGCAGTTACAAGAAGAGCAGATTTTTAAGTTTACTTAATTTGTTTGTATATAAAACTCTCACTTTACAAACATAACATTGTATGCCAAGGTAATCGTCTGATTTATTTGGTTTCCACACCATATACAGAGTATCTTGTTTATTACTAACGAGATCCAATTCAAAATTTTCCAAGTTCCTAAAATGAGTTAAACCTATGTAGACTATGCATATCATTTCTAAACTTTATTTCTTTAATGCATAGAGAGACGTTTTAAACAACTTTAAAGTCAATCCTGTGAGTACTTAGATATTAGTCTCCTGGTACCACAAGAAAGCAGGTTGTGTTTTTGTGTGGTAGCCTGTTTTATTTATTAATTTTTAATCAAAATCATAACTGTATATATTTATGAGGTACAATGTGGAATGCTTGAATCAAACTGATTAACAATGCCATCACCTCACCTCATTTTTCTTTTTTGTGGCAAGACATTTAAAATCTACTCTTAGATATTTTGAAATATACCCTTGCATCCTGCACATTAGGTGAGATCCCACCAAATGCCCCCCTCCTCCCACTAACTGCCCTTCCCATTTCCTGTTCCTTCTCCCTCCTCCCCATTGCTTGACTATATTTGTGTTTTATCATTCATATGAGTGTTCAAGTGTTTATATATTGGTTTCATAATAGTATTGAGTACATTGGACATTTTTTTCCCATTCCTTAGTTATTTTACTAAGAAAAGTGTGTTCCAACTCCATCCAGGTACACATAAAAGATGTGAAGTCTCCATCTTTTTTATGGCTGAATAATATTCCATAATATACATAGACCACAATTTGTTAATCCATTCATGGGTTGATGCTTTTGAGTTTATCCTGTAGTCTGGGTAGAGTGTCATAGGATAAGAAATCGTTCAGGACAAGGATCTTCTACTTAAATCATGGGGAATTGAGGCATGGTCTGGGCCTACCCGGGTCTTAATAGGTGTGAGAGGCAGTGTCATTTTATTTCTCTAATTGTATTTTCCCCAACTTCTAGGTGGCACAAAGAGATCCTTGAAGAGTTTTTTTTTCCATTTTTAAATATTTTTTTTATTAAATCATAGCTGTGTACATTAATGCACTCATGGGGTACAATGTGCTGTTTTCATATACAATCTGAAATAGTTTCATCAAACTGGTTAACATAGCCTTCATGGCATTTTCTTAGTTATTAAGTCAAGACATTTATACTCTACATTTAGTAAGTTTTACCTGTACCCTTCTAAGATGCATCGTAGGTATGATTAAAGTCTCCATGTAGAGTTTTTTAGGTCAGATCTAAGGTAGTATTATAAATTTTCAATTTATTCCTGAACAATTTATTCCTGTTAAATGCTAAAACCAGTATGAATCTGGCTCTTCTAAGAGTTGTGTTTTCTGATTTTGTTTAATTTGTCTGTAAGTAGCCATTGTTGAGAATTAATTCACTTATGCATATTTACTACATGTCTTTTAAATTACAAAATATTTTTTATTATGTATGTCAAGGTGACAGGCTCAGTGACACTGGGACTTCTCTGAGTGCCATGGGGAACTCTTGTTTTCCAAATATTGCCTCCCCAATTCACTAGACCATTGCACCTCTCGGAGTGCGGGGTGCAGGAAGGGGACTGCATGGGTTCTACTTGCTGACAGATTGGTACATGTGTACTGGGGAAAGCCTGTCATTGTTTGCTTTAAAAGATTCCCAGGGTGTTGCAAAGAAAAGCAAGACTGAGGACCACGAGGTAGAACATTTGCCTTTTGCATATTGAATCATGATAGCAGTCTTTGACCTTCCTGGCTAGTAGTGAGAACCAAGAGAGAAAGAACGTGTAAGCCTTCCAGCTAAATGCACATGAGGTGCTTGATCAATAGAAACTTCTAGTAGCTGCAAGCATTATAATATTGATTGCTAATATTTGTTCAGTGCTTTGTAGTATTTATTTCTTGTTATGAGAACAAACTCTATGACATGCATCCTATATCATGGAAGGGTAAACTGAGGGTAACGGATGCCTATGGGGGTGCGTACGCACACAGGGGGATGTGACCCCAAGCAGGAACGGCCATCACTCCCAGAAGCCACAAGCAACTATTAGTGAGCCCTTCCTTACAGTCTCCACGGGGAGCACAGGCTTGCAGATCCCTCTATTTGCCCACTGTGCTACTAATGTGGGGGTCTGGCCTCCAGAAGTGGGAAAGAATAAGTTATTTTAAGCCAACAATGTGGTTGTTTGTTACCGCAGCCACAGCTCTGTAAGAAGTGAGGGGCTTATGGAAGGAAAAGCTGGTTGGGGGAGATATATCCAGTTTGCAATGACTCTGAAATGACTGTGGAATGTCGCAAGGAGGTAGGTGTCCAACTGCTTCTGGGGTTCCTGGGGAGGCATGGGAGAGTGTGGGGATCCCAAGGAGCTCCCTGAGCAAGTGCACCAAACACATGCTAGGTGGAGATGGCAACCTACGCATGGCTTCAAATTGTGATAAATGGCAGATAATTCATACCGGACTCAACACAGGAGACAAACCACAGTAGAAAGGGGCCACCCAGCAGGTTGACTGTGGCTCTGAGGGACTGTCACACTCAGGCTACTTCTGCTTGTGAGCCCAGACATGGCCAGACAGTGAGCCAGGGGGTCCCTTTGCTGAAGGACCAGCAGGAAGGTTTCCGCTCCTGTTCACCCTTAAATGTCGTTGAATGGGGACGCTGTAGTGGTGTGGGGTGGTTTCTGCCCAAGTGCTTCCTTTTGTGAGGCCCTGCACCTTAGGCCACGATTGAAAAGAGGACATTTGTTCCCTGGAACTGATTACTACCCACAAAAAAAGGCCACTGTATTATGAAAATCACCCTCTACTTGAGGCCTGAGACGGGAGGATCACGACAAGACCAGTGCGGAAGTGCAGGGCAAAGAATTTATTAAAGCAAGACGTTGAAACCTCTACATGCTGTGGGGCCGATGGCTGAAAGATGGTGGAGCCAGCACGAAATCCTTTTTAGGTCTCCTATGCACACTTCACCAGTATTTTCGCCTGAAATAGAAAGAAGAAAGGAAGGCGAGGTCAGCCATGTAGTCCCTGGAGACACACAGACACACATGGAGATGGAATTCTGTCACCAAAGGCAAATGAAAGGGGAGCGGCAGGAGCCCAGTGTGAGAAAGACACAAGTGCCTGCACCTCGTGCCGTCACCGCACACCATTCATGGCGGGGATAGCCCTTGGATCAGGCCAATGACAGCTGATGTCTCCCAGATATGTGACTTGGGCTCCTAAAGGAGGGAGGGTGTAGAGGTGGACAGAGAGGCTCTAGGGTGACTTTCTCTGATGTCCAGGACTTAGGACACTTCTTTCCCTGCAGGGAGGGGCGTGGGGCCGAGGGACTGGGTGAGGCTTGGAGGGACCCTGACAAGCCCTCTGTCCTGCATCTCCCTGGTGAGGATTCTGTCTCACAGCCCCCGGCCCTCTCAGCTTCCATGGACATTTGCAGCTGAGCCTCGTGACCTAACCCAAGGGGCAGATGAGCCCATAGGCCCCTGGAAACGCCTCATTTGTTGCGGATGACATAAAGGAAGCGCCCCAGATTCTCAGGGCCCTGCAGGAGACAAGGCAGCAAGGTCTCTGCCCACCTGCCGTGATCCAAGATAGCTCTGTGGGCTGGCTGTAGGTCTCCGGCCCTCACTCCCCCCCCGTGCCACCCTCCCAACACTCCTCATAAGACTCCCGGGGACTGTGCCCCACTGCATGGGTGGTCCTGAGCCCCAGGAGAGCTCCCAGAGGGACACTGCAGTGCCTGGCCCTGTGCCACCCCTGCCTGGGGCCTGGCTGTCATCCTCCTCAGGACACTCTGGGGAACACAGGAGCCAATCAGGGGACCTGAGGAGGGGGAGCGTGCCCAGGATGCTGTGTGCAGCTGAGCTGAATTCGGCAGGTGTCAGGGCAGCACCCACCCTGTGGCCCCATAGGGAAGCAAGAGGTGACCAGCAAGGCTGCTGTCCCACCACCTGTGTCCCCATGGGGCAGCAAGCTGACCTCCTTTCATGCTGTGCAGCTGACCAGAAGCCTCTAACTACACACAAAGAAGAAAGAAATTACCAATATTTTCTCAATTCTCATTCTGTTGAGAAAGCGGATCTGATCTGTGCATTTCTTCACTTCCAACTTGGCATCAACAGCTTCCTGAGGTGGATGAAATTTGAAGAGTTGTTGCCTGTACACTTTGTCTCCAGCAAATAAGAAGCCTGTGATTTCGGAAGCAATAACTGGACAGACCACTGCATTGGCTGGAGCACAAAAATAAAAAAAAAAAATTTGCAAAGAAAGTTCATTTTTATAAATGGCTCCCCAGGGTTCTCGTAATACTCCCAGCGAGAGGGTAAGACCCTGGAGACTGACTTCCTCCCCATCTCACTGCAAGAGGATGAGCTGGGACTGGAAACCTGGTTTTCCGACCACTCATTCAGGTTTTGTTTACTTAAGGCATTATTTCACAAAGCCTTTCTGGTTTCTTGAAATTCTCTTTACCAGATGTGAAAACATTACATTTTTCTCTACCAATTGAGTAATGCCTTGTTAGTCCTGAATATCAATAAAGAGATTTGGGGTAATCAGATTGTGAAGTGAATGGTAGAGTCAGAATCCTACCAAAGATCCTAGAAGTGAGAATAAATCTAGAGAAGAAGTAAAATTGGTGAAATGTTGAAGGTGATACTTTCAGAATAAGTCGGAGGAATTAGAATTGTTCCACTGAGCTCAAAGGAAATTGAAATAAGTGAAAGTGAGTCATTTTCACCTTCATCAGAAGTTTGTATATGAATTATGACTGGCCCCTTTATTCCTCAGTGATGCTCAGAATCCTTAGAGAGATTGAGAGGAAGAAACTGGGGCTCATTCCTGCCCTCCCTGGGAATTGTGGGGACACCTGGAACACCCACCTTGTCTGTTCTGGCTTCTAGAGTCCCCAGGGCCTTTGCAAACACCCTGCATCCAGGAGGGGGCCCCACCAGGCTCTGACCCCACCGCACCGTGGGGAGACATTGCAGAGGGCAGGACCAGGGCAACGCAGGGAGAGAGGAGGAGATTCAGAGAGTGGGAGGAGAGGGACAGCTCAGAGGGGCTGGATCAGTCCCGAGAAAGGCCACGAGGACACACAAAAGAACTTCAGGACGAACGGCTAGAATAAATTGTAGAAACCAGAAAACATAATGCTAATGAGTATACTAGCTCTACTACTAATCCTGGCAGGACTCGTAGAAAACCAGTCATGTTCAAGATACACAGTGAGTTGCGGCAGTAGGAAGGTTGAGAAGCACTTTTCTAGGAGGACACTGCCTGATGAGCACAGGCAGCAGCTTCCCACCATGGCTGGACTCAACCTGCTTCACCTCACTCCACTCCCACAGCCACTCCTGGCAGAAACTCCGAGCACCAAGGACAGGAGGAGGCCTGGACAGGGTGAGCACCTGGCCAAGGCCCAGTTGGGAAGTGGCAGAGCCCAGATTGCCTCCCCAGACCTGCCAATAGACCCTGCTGCGTCAGGAGCATGAGTCTCAGTCAGGAGGGAAGCTCGGGCAGAATTCCTAACATTGGCCTGTGGTGGGTTTCTGTAAAGCTTCCATGTTATTGGGGTGGATGAGAAGAATAGTTCAACAAGAACAGGAAAAGATTCGAACCGTGGTTTGTCCAGGACCTCAACCCCAGCCCTAAGTCTCACCTACTGCTCAAGGGGGTAGTGGCCAGGGGCTGGGGTTAGGACTAGACTGAAGACAATCGATACTTACCCTCATAGCAGCAAAGGGCCAGAGCGACCAGCAGGAGACACACGGGCAGCCTCATGGTGGCCGATCTTGCTTTGAGCTTTCAGCTTGGGCAAACAATGAGGGACTTGCACTCAGAGTCAGGAGGCTGCGAAGCCGTGGGCCCAGGGCTATTTGTACCCAGGGAGCCTGGCTGGTCCTGGCCACATAGGCAGACAGCAGGTCACAAGGCCTGGCTTCCAGCCATTCTTTCCTCAGGGAGTGCTGATGCCACATCACTGTCACATCCCCACACCTCCCTGCATCCTGAGTGGGGCGGCACACAGCAGGGCAGCTCTGCTCTGCTCTGCTCTGCCCTCCAGATGAGGGACCAGGTGCCTCTGGAAATGACCTTGAGCCCTCAGTGTGATTTTGGAATTTTGACAGTGACATCTTTGTTGTGTCAGTGCAGAGGCACAGGTGTGTTCTCTTCAGGAGGACAGACCTCAGGGGGCACGGGAAGCTGGGGGCCTTGACTTTGGTTGTAGGAGAGCAGGAGCATAAGAAGACCCTGCACTGTCCCCTCTGTGTGTCTGACACTGACCAGGTGTGTCTCAGCTGCACATTGATCAAGTCTGGACGAGCCCTATTCTCACCCTTGGTGCCTTTCTTGCCCTCCATCATCACCATGTAGGTGCCTTAAAGCACTTTGATACACCCCACCTATGGAGAATGTCCCCACGTGGGGACAACATCTGCTCTGCCTGCTCTCTAGCCTTCCTCACCCCTCAGCCCTGGGCTTTGTTTAGGGGCGGAGTTGTCAGCAGAGCTGAGCTTCCAATTTTCTTTCCACTAATGTCCTGGGACAATGAGCCACCCCCCTCCTCATAGGGCTGATGTGATCATTAGGTGACCCTGTGTCTTTATTCCCCAGGAGCTCCTAGGCTGTCAGGATCCAGCTGAGCCTCAGAGATATGGAGAATTGTGCTCCTGGGCACCAGGAAGGGAAGGTGGTGGAAACGAAGAAACACATGAACAGGGTGGGTGCTCACTTCCTCCTTCCCTTTTGGGCTTGACTCTTCCACTTCCCCCCTAGCTTTGCTGTCTGGACCAATCCCATTCTTCATGGAGAGTGAAGGCAGCTTCCCGCCTAAGGCACACACTCCCCACCTGCCAGTCCACTCCTGTGTCATTGTGCTGGATGTGAGTAGGAATTCACCAGAAATTGGCCAGGTGCAGTGACTCGTGCCTATAATCCTAGCACTTTGGGAGGCCAAGGCAGGAGGAGCACTTGAGGCCAGGAATTCAACAACAGTCTGAGCAACATATTGAGACCCCTCGACTATTTAAAAAAAATTGAAAAATTAGCCAGGCATGGTGGTGCATTCCAGTTGTGCCAGCTATTAGAGAGGCTGAGGCAAGAGGATCACTCCAGTCCAGGAGTTAGAGTTGCAGTGAGCCATGATGGTGCCATTGCAGTCTAGCCCAGGCAACAGAGAAGAGAGGCCATATCTCAAAAAAAAAAGAAGGGCGGCGCCTGTGGCTTAGTGAGTAGGGCACCAGCCCCATATACCAAGCGTGGTGGGTTCGAACCTGGCCCTGGTCAAACTGCAATAAGAAACAGCCGGGCGTTGTGGCAGGCGCCTGTAATCCCAGCTACTCAGGAGGCTGAGGCAAGAGAATTGCCTAAGCCCAAGAGCTGGAGGTTGCTGTGAGCTGTGTGACGCCATGGCACTCTACTGAGGGCGACAAAGTGAGACTCTGTCTCAAAAAAAAAATAAAAGGAATAAACACAAATGTCTTGCTTAAATGAAAATATATTTGAGAGGAATCATTGGGAAGCCCAAAGCTTTCAGAATCAGCTCTATAATCAAATCATTTGGGAGCTTTTATAAAACACAGACACCCCGCCCCCCCTATGGTGGTGTTGATTCAGGAGGTCTAGAAGGAGGCCCAGCCTCCCTCACTGTTTAAAACTTTACTGCTGATGACAACAGGAAGTAAGGCTGAGAATCTTACTTCCTGTCGATTCCCAGAAAGATCTTTACTGAGGAAGGGAACTTAATGGCAGGATTGTCAGAGACACGTTCATAGGTTTGGTTGAGTCCCAGTAAAGGGTTAATGTGACAGTGGGAGCAGCACCTGTGGCTCAGCGAGTAGGGTGCTGGCCCCATATACCGAGGGTGGCTGGTTCAAACCGCCCCGGTGGAACTGCAAACAAAACAAAACAAAACAAAAAAATAAAAGGGTGACAGTGACTCTCACTTCTAGCACAAAGGATATGTGATGGGGCAAAGGGGGACACTTCTGAAACCAGCTCTGCTTCCACCACTATAGGGACCTGAGCTATAGTCATGCAGCCTGCGGCTACTGAAGTTCAGATCTGTGTTTATGTCTGTTGGACCAAAGGAAGATCACTCAGTTCAAATAAATCCAGTTTTCTGATTTGTCAAAATAAGCTAATAATTGTGTCTGTCCATTATTGGATTCCTAGATGATGACATGAGTGTGTTCAGCTGTATGTATTTAAAATTTACCAAAGTCTGACAGTAAACTCTCAATGATATTAAACACTAGTAACTAGTCCTATTTGTCATATATGTCATGGGTTGTCACCTATTCCTAGTTTAGAATAGAGTGGAATTTCAAGAAATTATTTATGGGCAGTGCCTGTGGCTCAAAGGAGTAGGGCGCCGGCCCCATATGCCAGAGGGTGGTGGGTTCAAACCCAGCCTTGGCCAAAAAAACAAACAAACAAACAAACAAACAAAAAAAAAACCTGCAAAATAAAAAAAAATTATTTATTTTCAGAACCACTCATCACGTGCCACATAATGAAGTTTGGGTCAATGCTGGACCACAGGTACCGTGGTGGTTCTGTAGGATTGCAACACCATATTTTTACTGCACCTTTTCTGCATTTAGGTATATTTAGATGCACAGAGACTTACCCTCGGGTGACAGCTGCTCACAGGGTTCAGCACAGTAATCTGCTCCTAGGTCTGCAGCCTAGGAGCGACAGGCCACGTGGTGCAGCCTGGGTGTGTGGTAGGATCCACCCTCCAGGCTGCTGTACCTAAAGTGACATTAGCACAGTGATCAGATTGCCTGCATTGCTCAGAACATGTCCTGCAGAAGGACTGTACAGGTGCTTATCTGAAAAGAAATGGAGGAACCCAGCTGACAGTCTCTGGGTTTACACACCCAGGGACGTGAATGAGGGTGTCAGACCTTCCTACGGCTGACTGAGCTGAGATTCTTTGAGGGCTTTTTTTGATGTTTGTTTGTTTTTGAGGCAGAGTCTCGCTCTGCTGACCCAGCTACCCAGTGTAGTGATATCATTATCACAGCTCTCAGCAACCTTGAACTGCTGGTTCCAGGGATCCTCCAGGCGGTACCTCCCAGAGTGGTGGGACTACGGCCTGAGCCACCACACCCAGCATCTGAGGAATTCTCAATATGTTGAACAGCGCTCGCTCGTCTTGGCACAGGCGTGACATTTAGATGTATATTACCTTAAGGAGGAGGGAATCTCTCAGAAAGGAGTGTTTTCACATATTTTTATTATTCCTATGGCTCTTAACACTCGCTCAGGGCTTTTCTAGTTTTCATTGATTGTACTGTTTATGGTTGCTGTAATCCTTCCCTAGGCAACGTAAGATCTTCCAGTGTAGGGGAATCTGTCTGTGATTCCAACAACTTGGTCAACCTTCTCATTTAAGGCTTTGCTGGCACCATAGACCTCACCTTTATAGCCCTTTCCAAAATTGTAGTCTAGAAATGTATAATCAGTTCATTGATACAAGCTTCCCAGAGGAAGCTCATATTTGCACAGCACAGTGCCTGCTACCTAGAGGAGGATCACAGGTAATCCTTCAATAAATGAATATTAAATTTACAAATGAACAAACTATTCAACTTGATTAAGTACAGCT
Source organism: Arctocebus calabarensis (assembly GCA_963573935.1). Lineage (NCBI taxonomy): Eukaryota > Metazoa > Chordata > Mammalia > Primates > Lorisidae > Arctocebus > Arctocebus calabarensis. The sequence continues at coordinate 12,382 of CAUYON010042585.1, forward strand.
TTGATGTAAAAGTATGTGCACTATGCCAGGTTTCCTCTTGGGCAACTGAGAAAGAAACGTTAATACCATTGTTATGACTGCGTAAGAAATTCAGAGGTTGTCTCTATTCATGGAAAGAACATGGCTATAAAATGGCTGTGCACCCACTACCCCAATTCCTAGTTTTCTACTTATAATCCCAGACTCCCTGAAAAATCCAATAAGACTTCAAAGCAAATCTAGCTCTACATTGACAAAAAGAGGCTGTTCTTCAGTTTCACTGAGAATTAGGAGGATCATAGCTTCGAGTTGTCAGGGCCCCAGTAGCAGAGCAAGCTCCCGAGGGATTCCTCCTCTGCCTTTTCCACACCCAGGAGCACAGGGCTCTATGGAAACAGGGCAGAGGCAGGGGATAGTCTGATCAAAGGCATTGGGGAACGGAGATGCACAAATGGAACACCTCTGAAAGCCACTTAGGATCTCTAGAATTTTATCTTGCAGAAAACTCGAGGTGGTTGGAGACTGAGAAAATGGTGAGAGGGAAGATGAGGCCGTATAAACCACTATCATGACCTCTAGAAATAGGAGTGTGTTAGAAGAACATCAGGTAGCTGGGTCAATCCGAAACATGCAGTAGCACTTGGTGCGACAGGAAGATATGTGACCGCAGGACAGGGTGGGACACATCATACAGCACTTTCATTTTACTCTGCGGGGCTCGAGGGCAGAATGGGTGGGGGAGGTATGACCCATCCAGACTGTATTTGTCCCATTGCTTTCATGCTGGGTTTCACATCCTGAGTCAAAACCATGCGGGTTTTTCACATCCATTAGCATGGCTCCTATCGAGAAACAGAGCAGCATGTTGTGACTACACTATGGAGAAATAGGAAAATTGTTGGTGAGAAGTAAAATGGGGCAACTACTAAGGAAAGAGTATGGAGGTCCCTGAAAAATTAAAAATAGTGAGGACCAGAAAGGAGCAAGATAGTGGGCTAGAGACACCTCCTTACCAGCCACTCAGGGTCAGACAGGGGAGAAAAGATGCCATAAACATATGCAATTATTTTTATCAATTTCACAGAAAAGTTAAAAAGAATATATGGAAACATGATGTTAACAACGTTCTCTTCAAACAAAGGAAACAATTCATATTATAAAAATGAATCCACAAACGGGTCATTATTTGTAGGTAGTTGTTCAACTATCAGGGAAAGCTAAACTAATTTAATGAAAAAGCTGTTAGAACTAAAAAGAGTACAGCAAGGTAGCTGAATACAAGATCAACAGATGGAAGTCAATTGCTTTCCTATAGTCAGCCATTGCTGTTATATCACATAATGGAAAAAGTATGCCATTGACAGTTACAATGCCAGCAACAAAATATATTAAAATAGATATATTAGGAAATATGCAAACATTTAAAAATAAAAATAATGAAACGGCACGTGAGATTTTCACAAAGACAAAGGCAATCTACATAAATGGAGACACATACCTGTTCTGAAGCAAATATTAGAAAATTTAAAGATGTGAACTATTCTCAAATTCTTCTATAAATTTAGGGCCAGGCATCATGGTTGACACCTGCAATCCTAACATTTTGGGAGGCCAAAGCAGGAGGATAGCTTGAGCTCAGTAGTTTGAGACCAGCTTGAGCAAGAGCAAGCTTGACTCTACTAACCTTGTCTCTACTAAAAAATAGAAAAATTAGCCAGGCAGGTAATTTTGGCAGGTAACTGTGGCAGGTACTTATAGTCTCAGTTACTTGGGAGGCTGAGGCAAGTGGATAGCTTGACCCTAGGAGTTTGCGGTTGCTGTGAGTTAAGCTAAAGCCACTCTACTCCAGCATGGGAAACGGTGTCAGACTCTATATCAAAAGAAAAAAAATACTCTATAAATTCAAGCAGCCCCCATAAGCATCATAATAGGGAAGTTGTATGCTATGTTTGAATTCTGATATATAATTTGGATCTGTTAAAATTAGAATGTGTTCAGTGATTGAGGAATGGAGTAGAAGTTGAAGTTTGGGGCCAGATGACCTGAGCTCTAGCTGGCCTCTGGCTCCTTTTTACGTGGGAGTTTTCTGCCAACTTGCTTAACCATGTAGCCTTAGTTTCCTCATTTGTAAAATAAAGGTAGTATAATACTGTCTACTTAATAGGATTGTTACAAGGAGTAACAAGGAGTAAATGAATTAATAGAGGAAAAGTACTCAGCACAGTGTCTGGCAGTAAACATCAGTTATTACATGTAACAAAAAAGGGTAGAGAGGTCAAATAAAATACATTACTTCATTTCCAAAGTAAATATCAAACTGAGTCTGAGTCTGTCAACAGGAAATGGTCACATATCCTAAATGCAACCAAAGGGCTTCAGAATCTGGCCCTGGTTCCACTGGCCTTCCTTACAGTTGACATAACTTTGCAAAAATTGTATTATTTATGGTCAGGTCCAAGTGATGTTATCATTAACATCCTTCATATTGAATACTGGAACTGAAACTATAGGAGGGTGGTGGGTGGCGATAGCTCTTATTTATCTCCAAGACACACAGAGGCTTGGAATCTATCCTTGGCAGGATGTGCTGGTCACACATACCTTAAGGGATCACTTTGACATCCTTATATATGCTTTACTATGTACATATCATGTGATCACACTGGCTGTTGTGTCCACCTTCCTTTCATAATCATTTCTGTTCCATTTTACCAAAAAACAGAAACATTTACACTCTCCATCAGAATCTTAACTCTGCATGTAGAAATCTGTAGATTTCAAAGAAACAATTTAAAAGTATTACGTTGTGATAACAAAGTTTTTTCTATATCAGGTGGTACCTAATGTTTGTTTTTAATAAAATCCAAGGGCTCGGCGCCTGTGGCTCAACGGGCTAAGGCGCCAGCCGTGTACACCTGAGTGGGCGGGTTCGAATCCAGCCCCAGGACCCGCCAAACAACAATGATGGCTGCAACCAAAAAATGGCTGGGCGTTGTGGCGGGCGCCTGTAGTCCCAGCTACTTGGGAGGCAGAGGCAAGAGACTCGCTTGAGCCCAGGAATTGGAG